>OMPJ01014525.1:1633-15066 GCA_900312935.1 Carapus acus | reverse complement strand
GGGACGAGGCCCCTCCACCTCCATCTCAGCACGGATGGTGCACCAATGCCGTAGTAATTAGAGATGTCCGATAATATCGGCCCACCGATATTATCGGATATTAGCATAAAAATGTAATATCAGTATCGGATTTTTTTGCTTTAAAACCGATGAAATAAAAACCGATAAAATACAATAATGCTTGAGTTACACCGAAATAGTGCCTATGCGCTCCTGAAGCATTTACCGGCGCACATATCGGTATCAGCTGTTATCGGTATCGGTAAATTGAGAGTTGGACAATATCGGCATATCGGATATCGGCAAAAAAGCCAATATCGGATATCCCTAGTTGTAACATTTACAAACTCCTCTGCTTTGACCTTTTTCCAGGGGGAGGGCGTGGCCTACAGGGGGCGTGTCCTGGTTTCCCTGTCTACACAGCTGGATGGAAAAGTAGATAAAAATGTAGATGACATCGGCAGTGACGACATCCTGGTGGCACAGGTACCAGCAGGGCATCACTCACATGTGCTCTCCAGCGAGTGCTCATATTTGTGACGTGTGTATGTACTGTAGCTGCATCCCACATGTCACATTCCATTCATCATGTCAGGTCACAGGAATTTGGATTCCTCATATATGAGCTACTCACCCAGAAATATGCAGTTTGTGTTGTTAATGTGTGTGTGTGTGTGTGTTTGTTGCTTTGTTATGGCTACAGAAATACCAGCGGAGGAGGAAGTTCTCCCTGTGTGCCGTGTTCCACAGCGCCTGCATGCTGCGGGAACCAGGCGAGCCCATCCAGTTTGAGGTCAGCATCGGTAACTATGGCAACAAGCTGGACTCTACCTGCAAACCGCTGGCCTCCACCACCCAGTACAGCTTCTCAGTGTTTGACGGTAAGAAACACGGTCCAGCGCACTTGTGCCTGGTCCGGTTGGGAGTATTGACGGGCGTGTTCCTCAGGAAATCACTACTACTACCTGCCATGGGCCGACACCAAGCCTGTGGTGACCCTCATCTCCTACTGGGAGGACGTCAGCCACCGCCTGGACGCTGTCAACATTCTGCTCGTCATCGCTGAACGACTGGTGAGAGGACGGCATCGCCGCAAACCACCAACCTGAAGCTTTTGATGAGTGTTTACCCTCTGGCTTGCCTCTCTGACTTGTTTCAGGAGTCTCACCTCAACACTCTGAAGACAGCAATCCAAGCCAAGGTGCCTGAGTCGCGTCTGGTAGAGATTTGGCTGAAGCTCATCGACCACATGATTGAAGACTTGGACAAGTGAGACAAAATCGAGAACATCAGTGGAAACTCTCTAATCCCTTTACCTTTGGAAGTGCCTAGATTACAATCATGATGTGGCAAAGTTTACATCAGATATTTTCAGTCTGTTGTTTTTGTCACTAATTATAGATATTAGTCAAATGAGAGCTTTTCACGCCTCAGAGTACTTCTGATCTCGTCCGCTTACCCTGTGTACCAGATGGGAGGAGGTGTAAACTTTGACCTGTGATGCCGCTAATGCCAGTAAATGGCTGCTGGCCTTTACGATGACATTATGCTCTTCAAAAATGAGTCAGCACAGAAAACATCACGCCACCACACACAGAGTGATTAATGAGAATGATTAATGAAGGAACCTCTGGCCAGTGTCCCAATATGTGCACACGCCTCCGTTAGACGTACATTTACTGACACGTAAGCTTATATTTCACAATATGTTTGCATTTATGCTGAATCTTCAACTTCTGTTCCTCAAATCATCTCGATGAACTCTCCTGGTGGTCTCCACCCTTCTGTGAACTCACTGACATCCATCCTGGAGTTGAGACAACAATATTTATTTTCTTGTCAACATCATGACTTGATCTTGGGACCCCAACCTCAAACAATAAACTAACAATAGTTTGTCACAGTTTCCAGCTCCCAGTTTTGGACGGGCAGCCCAATGTGACCTTGCTGGATCTGCAGAGGAAGAACCTGCGGGACAGCGCGGTGGCCAATATCAGGCAGATGGCCAAGCGGCTGAGAGATGAGGCCACGGACGTCAAATCCACCATCAGTGAAATGGAGGACTGGCTGGACAGAATCAAGCAGCTAGCTGACGAGGTCTGGAGAGAGGGGACCACCATGATGCCTCAAAGTTTTCCCATCGGGTTGGAGGTTTGACTGAGATGTCTCCTGTGTGTCCCCTCAGCCTCAGAACAGCATGCCAGATGTTATCATCTGGATGCTGAGAGGGGAGAAGCGGGTGGCGTACGCCCGCATCCCCGCCAACCGGGTGCTGTACTCCAACTTCAGTGAGCAGGCCTGTGGGAGACACTGTGGCAAAACACAGACCATCTTCATGCAGGTACCACGCAGGTCCAGCAGTCTGGCCTTCAGTCTTTGATCAGCAGTTTGGCTCTAGCCATGCTAGGATAATGGTTCTCTGACAGTGATGGCCAGCAGCTGGTCCACTGGTGGCACATCTAAAAATGTGATGATCTCAACATTGCCTTGAGGAGCTCTCTTGTTTCTTCCAAGTACCCAATGGACAAAAACAAAGGTGCCAAGATCCCTGTTCAGCTGCGGGTCAACATGTGGTTTGGTCTCTCCGCGCATGAGAAGAAGTTCAACACCTTTGCAGAGGGAAACTTCAGCGTCTACGCTGAAATGGTACGTGGTTTTGACGACGTCTTCGTCTGTGAAAGCTTTCTATCTTGTTGGCTCCTGAGATGTTTTTTTGTTTTCCACGCTTGCTTGTCGCAGTATGAGAACCAGGCTCAGGTTTTCGGGAAGTGGGGAACGACAGGCCTGGTGGGACGCCACAAGTTCTCCAACGTCACAGGAAAAGTGAAACTCAAAGCGGAACGCTTCCTGCCGCCGAGGGGCTGGGAGTGGGACGAGGACTGGTTTGTGGACCCCGAGCGATGGTGAGCCGGGCTCATAAACAATCTGAGTCAGACGTGAGGCAGTGCTGCCGCCGTCAACCTGTTTTCACCGCTGGATGCAGCACAATATAAATTGTTACTCCCGTTTTGTATCAGTTGAGACATCATAAATCACTGCTTGGCACGCTGCCTGCCCAAATATAAAACCAAAACACAATCAGAGGAAATGAAAATGTCCCTTGGCATCTTCCCGTGTTTGGCTGAATAATCTCTCCCTCCCTGAGGAGGTCCCCCCCCGCTCTGCTTACATTCCCGGCTTAGACTCATGTAAACCATTTCGGTGCCCCAAAGCCCCTCTTCCCGAGCCGTTTCCTCCCTGTTTACTGTGCTGGTGCATGCCTGCCGTCTGAGTCACGCCGGTTCTCCTCGACCCGTTTGCTTTGTTTACCCCCAGCCTACTGACGGAGGCTGACGCAGGACACACAGAATTCACCGATGAAGTGTTTCAGAATGAGACTCGCTTCCCCGGTGGGGAGTGGAAACCAGCGTCGGAGTCCTACACTGATGTGGTACAGAGAAGCAGTCACACACACATGCACACAATTAACACTGGGGGTTTCCGAGGCCAGAAATCAACGATGTAGCAACATGACGTGTTTATGCTGAGAAGTGAAATTCTATTCTAGCTACAGACTAGCCCCACAATCACGACCAAAATAAGTGAAGATTCTGGACACAACATAGGCAAAGATAATGAATTGTAATCTACCATGTAAATGAATTGAAGTAGTGCAAAAGTCAGTAATCATATAAATTCTGTGTACGCATGACGAGGCTTTGACTGACATTAGCTTTGTTGTGCAGAACGGAGAAAAGGCTCAGAGCCCAGGAGAGTTTGAATGTCCTCTTGGATGGATGTGGGAAGATGACTGGAGCTTTGATACAAACAGAGCTGTGGATGAGAGAGGTAAAAACACAACATGAAATAATCAACTATTGAAAATTTTCTGCAATTATCTAATGTTGTCTCTCTGCTCCAAGGCTGGGAGTACGGCCTGACTATTCCCCCTGATGATAAACCCAAGTCCTGGGTGGCTGCGGAGAAGATGTACCACGTCCATCGCAGGAAGAGGCTGATCAGACCGAGGAGGAAGATATCTGATAAAACTGCTCCTGCTGAGGTGGAGTGCATAGAGTGAAAGACGAACAAACGAAGACCAGGTTGGAATCGATGGTGTCTCACACTCACTTGTCATGTCCTGTCCACAGAGGCGAGAGCCCGGGGAGGGTTGGGAATACTCCTCACTGATCGGCTGGAAGTTTCACAGGAAGGAACGCTCCTCCGACACGTTTCGCCGCCGGCGCTGGAGGAGAAAAATGGTTCCTTCCGACTGCATTGGGGCCTCAGCCATCTTCAGACTGGAGGGAGCACTAGTGAGTCTGGTCTGGAGGGGGAAAGAATCAGAGTCTGACGGAGCAAGTGCTGCTCCTGTGTGTGATCACGATAAATGTGGTGTTATTTGTGGGAATATCACAATCAGAAGCAGTTTGTGTTTCAGGTCCGGCCTTTGTTCTGCTCTAGTCGTAACAGTAAATAATTCAGGAGAGTGTGTAATTGTGCGTCTACCAGCCATTCTGTCTGTGTCTGCCAGTGCTGCTGAAAGACTGGCTCAACTACCTTTAAGCCTCTTTGTCTCTGTTTGCTTAACAGGGAGTCGACGTCGATGAGAGAGCCAGTAAAACGGACGCAGCCAAGATGTTTGGTGCCAACACGCCCACCGTTTCCTGCCACTTTAGCCGTGAGTGTGGGCTGTGGGTCACTGCTGCTGATTAAAGTCGCTCACTACCCTTTCAAATGCTGTTTCCTGTCTGCTCCACAAGCAAGATAACATTAAATAGAACGCATACGGGAACAGTCCAAATAGCGTTCTGGTGCAATCTTAATTAGCGCTCTATCAGGTGCGCTGTGTCATCAGTGTGTTTCTACTGGTGTTTTGAATCGCTGATAAACATAATGTTCCCTCCAGGATCGTACAAATATCATCTGAGAGTGTACGTGTACCAGGGAAGGAACCTTTGTGCGATGGACAAAGACAGCTTCTCAGGTAAAATCCACCCTCCTACCGATCAGACGAGTATTCTCCACTTTGGCGTCCCGAATAATAATTCCCAACCCTGCCTGGTTCTTGTCAGATCCCTATGCCCACGTGTCCTTCCTGCATGTCAGTAAGACCACAGAGGTCGTCAGGGCCACTCTGAACCCTACGTGGGACCAGACCCTGATCTTCGATGACATTGAAATCTATGGAGAACCTCAGACCATCGCGCACAATCCACCTGACGTGGTTTTGGAGGTCTTTGATAGCGACCAAGTGGTATGACTTATGTCAACAATCACCTTTGGCCTTTTATTCTTCTTGACTCAGCTGGTGTCCTGAAATGTTGGTGGTTGTAGTAGTTGTGATTGTACATCAATAATCCTCTCTATGTTGTTGTGTTTATGCTACAGGGCAAAGATGAGCACATGGGTCGCTGCATTTGCCCACCAGTGGTGAAGCTCAACCCAGGAGTAGATGCGACCCCCAAACTGCTGTGGTTCCCGGTCATCAGGAAGGGCCAAACCTTTGGGGAGCTGCTGGTGGCGGCAGAGCTCCTGCTGAAGGACAAGGTAAGATGATGCCACGGGAGATGAGACGAGACGGGGTTCCCAAATGGAGACCATGCCCACGAGGTGTCGCTGTTACCATCCAGGTGACGGAGGGAGATCTCCCGCTTGTCCCTCCTCGAAGGGGAGAGAATCTCTACATGGTTCCTCAGGGAATCAGACCTGTGGTGCAGCTCACTGCGATTGAGGTAGACCATTAAGAGTCGCTCCTACACCGCACATCCTCCTCCTTTACTCAGCCACAGATTCTCCACCTGTCTGTGCCTGCCCTCAGATCTTGACTTGGGGTTTGAGGAACATGAAGACGTACCAGCTGGCCAATGTCTCCTCCCCGAGTTTGGTAGTGGAATGTGGTGGTGAGATCGTTCAAACTGCTGTGGTGAAAAACTTCAGAAAGAACCCCAACTTCCCTGGATCCGTGCTGATGCTCAAAGTGGTACAAACGCCTTGATTCTTGTGGAGCTGAGGCTCCCCTCTGTGTGTGTATTTCTCCACATTTTTATATCTTCTATGTCCACGTTGACTTGTCCTCCATGACCCGCACAGCTCCTGCCTAAAGAGGAGATGTACACTCCTCCCATTATGCTGAAGGTGATCGACCATCGACCCTTTGGCAGGAAACCTGTGGTGGGTCAGTGCACCATCGACAGTCTGGAGCAGTTCCGCTGTGACCCGTACCGCACCAACACTGAGGTCCAGTCTGTCAAAGGTACACACACCGCTCCCGCTGTCAGCACACTCACACACATCCAGACTTGTAATGTTGATTATTCTTTGTTTCGTCGTGTTTCCCACCTGGAACCTGCAGTTGCATTGATCAGCTCTGCCCCGGGAGATATCGTCATAAACATTGAGGACAGACCCATTCTGAGCACAGAGGTAAATCATATCGCAGGAGAAAACGATAGAGTTCACATTTCCAGCCAACATGTTTGTTGATGGAATTTCTCTGTTTATCATTTCCCAGCTACAAGTAGAAAAGGTCAGACATTTTCCTTTCACTGCCTAACAATAGTAATCCTCTGTAAACAAAGCCAACGGCTTACCAAATATTTCTTTCTGTGCAGGAAGAGGAGGCAGTAGATTGGTGGAGTAAGCTCTACGCCTCTCTTGGCAACCATGAGAAGTGTGGGCCTTACCTCAAGAAGGGCTACGACACCTTACAGGTAAGGACATGTTGTCACGCCTCACCAGAAATGCACCAACGATGAGCTGGGCAAAGGCTCAATGCCCAAATACGGCTAACACGTCTTACATCTGACTGAGAGACGTCTTCCATCCTGTGTGTGTGTTTGTGTGTGTTTGTTCTACCAGGTTTACAACTGTGAACTGGAGGAGGTCCCACAGTTCCAGCATCTGACTGATTTTTGCAACACTTTTAAACTTCAGCGAGGGAAGAACGATAACTATGAGGAGGATCCCTCAGTGGTGGGAGAGTTCAAAGTAAACACCCCCCAGCTGCTACTTCAGCTACAGCAATCAGTGCATAGCTTGTCTCTCTAGTGCTATAGTGCCCCCTAGTGGTGGTATCATAAAGATGGAAAATAATTGTTTAAGTTGTTCAACAGTGAAACAATTAGTGTATTACTATATATATATTACTGTATAGTCTATTAATATAATAATAATTAATAATAATAATAATAATAATAATAATAATAATAATAATAATAATAACAACAACAACAACAACAACAATAATGAATAATGATAATAATGATGATGATGATGACTATAAGAATAATAATAATGATAATAATAATAAGAATAAGAATAAAGATAATAATGATGATGATGATGATGATGATAATAATAGATAACCATTTTTGAAATATTTGTTACTTTTACAGCCAGTGCATAAATGAAATGAAAAAACAGTCCTAAGCTCACACTATGGACTGCAGCCAGTAATGCCTTGCTGACTGTTGTGACATTTCTCTGTGCATGTGTACGATTTTTAGGGCTCCTTCAAAATATATCCACTGCCTGACGACCCAGGGGTTCCCGCTCCACCCCGGCAGTTCATAGAGCTTCCCGAGAGCGGCCCACAGGAGTGCCTGGTCAGAATTTACGTGGTGCGATGCATAGACCTCCAACCGAAGGACACCAACGGCATGGTGGGTTTTCTCATTCACAACAATCTTGCATGAAGATTCCGGGGGGATTTATCCTCTAACAAATGTTGCCATATCGTCTCATTTCTCAGTGCGACCCATATGTGAAGATCACTTTGGGGAAGAAGACGGTGGACGACCGAGACAACTACAAACCAAACACCCTCAATCCAGAGTTTGGGAGGTGGGAGTGTTGTTTGCTGCCTCTGTTTGGTGTCTGTGGGCACAAAGAGGAGCAGCGGTAACGTGGCATTGCCGCTCTTGTCTCGGTGCAGGATGTTTGAGCTGTCATGCTTCCTACCTCAAGACAAAGATCTGAAGATCGCCGTCTATGACTTCGACTTACTGAGCAGGGACGAGAAAGTTGGCGAGACGATCATCGATCTGGAGAACCGACTGCTGTCTCGCTTCAGGTCCTCCTGTGGCCTCCCACAGACCTTCTGCATGTGAGTTCCTAGATGATACTAACATTTCACAAGTGGTGGGGAATTGTCTTTCCCTCTCTCTCCTCAAGTCTGAACTGTGTCTCTGTTTATTCCATTTGCCGTCAGATCGGGCATCAATCAGTGGCGAGACCAGCTGAAGCCCTCTCAGATCTTGCAGAATGTGGCCAAAATAAAAGGAGTTCCTCCTCCAAGCTTCGAGGTAGACGGAACCCTGCTATCCTTCTCGGGAAGGAAGTACGACCTGCAAGACTTTGGTACTTTTCTTGTTGACACATACATTGTTAATCTTGTTCTGAAACAAAGTGTTTGTGAGGCCCTCACTGTATTGGTCGCACCTGTTGATGCTGGATTTAAGAAGATGTTGTCATTTACAGAGTCGTCCGCCGTAATCCACCAACACCTCGGCCCGGCCCGGGAGAGGCTGGCCTTGCATGTCCTGCGGGGCCAGGACTTGGTGCCAGAGCATGTGGAGACCAGGACCCTCTGCAGCTCCCATCAGCCCAACCTGTCTCAGGTGAGAGACCCAAATGAGTGTTGCCACGCAGTTAATGGAATTCAAGCAAAGCATCAGACAGCAACATCATCTTGAATGAGCTTAAAGGTCTCTCTTTTAATGACTGTAGGGTCGCATCCAAATGTGGGTGGACATTTTCCCAAAGAGCCTTGGCCTACCCGGACCGCCGTGTGACATCACACCGCGAAAAGCCAAAAAGTAAGAATAAAATCATGCCCAGGATGTTGATATAAAATACTGCACAGCCAGTGAGGTTGTTCGCTAATCAAGAAAATAAAGACGTTTACTGAATATGTTCTCAACACAATAATATGCAGGTTAACGCTGAAATCTGCTGTCCTCTCTGAATCAGGTACTACTTGCGAGCCATCGTCTGGAACACAACCGACGTCATCCTGGATGAGACGAGCATCACTGGAGAAAACATGAGTGACATCTACGTGAAAGGGTTCGAACAAAGCGCCGAGTTACGCAAACATTAACTCGTGATGCCTTTGTTTACATGTCATTGCATTGCTGTCTCTCAGGTGGATGCCTGGCATGGAGGACGACAAACAGAAGACGGACGTCCACTACAGGTCCCTCGATGGAGATGGAAACTTTAACTGGAGGTTCATTTTTGGGTTTGACTACTTGCCTGCAGAACAACTGTGCCTGGTCTCCAGAAAAGTGAGTATCTGAGAATTCCAAACAATTTTCAACCCTGCATCACCTTTCAGATTCAGATTCGTTTATTGCTGTCATTCCAATGGCGTGTGTGTGTGTGCGTCTCTTTGCAGGAGCACTTCTGGAATCTGGATAAAACTGAATTCAGAATTCCTCCCAAGCTGATAATTCAGATATGGGACAACGATAAATTCTCCCTGGACGATTACCTAGGTGAGACTCGGAAGCTTTTGACCCCAAAATGTGTCCATTCACACTGAAACATCTATTTTTAAAATTTCCTCCTCAGGTTCAATTGAGCTGGACCTGCTCAACCTCATTCCCCCTGCTAAGACCCCAGAGAAATGCAGCTTAAAGATGCTACCGGGCATGTCAGCCTCCTGCAGAGGTCCTCCACCCAACTCCCTCTTCTCCCAAAGGTCTGTGCGCGGCTGGTGGCCCTGCGTGATCGAGCAGGATGGGAAAGCAGAGCTGGGAGTGAGTTGGACCGCTTCGTTCTGACTTCATCTCTGGGAAAGTGTGAGATCTTGTGTTCATGCCCGTGTTTCAAAATCCAACAGGGCAAAGTGGAGATGAGCTTGGAGATAGTGGAGGAGAAGGAGGTGGAGGAGAGGCCTGCTGGGAAAGGCAGAGATGAACCCAACATGAATCCCAAACTGGATCCGCCCAAGTAAGACATTAGATTTCATTGAGTGAGCGAAGGTGACAAAGTGTTTCAGTAGAAAGCTGCATGTCTGCATGTGTCTGTCTGTGTACATGACTTTCTAATGGATGTCTCTGCCCCGCATACAGCCGCCCTGACACATCCTTCTTCTGGTTTACAAACCCCTGTAAAACCATGAAATTCATCATTTGGCGTCGATTCAAGTGGATTTTCATCGGTTTGATTCTACTCCTGCTGGTGGTCTTGTTCCTCGGCATCCTGTTCTACTCTCTACCCGTATGAACCCACATTACTGCATCAACGACACACTGATTGGTTTGACATTATTTCAGATACAACGTTTATCATTCACCAAATTCTGAAACCCACACTTTTCTCAACAGAACTACATCTCCATGAAGATTGTGAAGCCTTTCTCTTGAGAAACTCGGCAACCCCTGAACAAGTCTGGCTCCTGCTCCTCCTCCCAATTGAGAATATGACATTACTCTGTGCTGCGGCCCTCATACTGTTACAGACAAGTTCTCATCCCAGATACTCTTACACGCAGTTGTTGTTGATTTTATACTTCTCGTTATATTTGCACTGTGCCTCTGTAACAGAAAATGCTTTATATGATGTTGAAATATCAGTGTGGATTTTAGAATGTATTAAGCAGTAGACATGTGAAAACAATGAATGTGAACGTTGCTGCTGAAGTTAACATTTTCCTATGCAAAGCAGTATCTCTGGGGAGATTTCTGCACAGCACACGACACTGACACCGTGTGGCGGCCTTTTATATTGCACACTATGTAATTATCCCAAAAATTATGTAGATTATACAAAGTCGTCCACATTTCTTCCCAAGTGCTTTTAACTCAAACACATATTCAGATATTTTGATATGAATATGAATTCAGACTCCAGCAATATCTTAAATAACAATTTTTAAAGATTTCCGAACACATGTTTGCTCCAAATAAAATGTTGATGTGGTTTCATGTGTGGCATTAAGACTGTTACCCAATTAAAGTCTAATTCTGGGAATGTTAATATCCCAGTCATGTTAATGTTTAAATTCACACAAAGATGGTGAAATGACTTGGAGAGACAGTACTTCAATTTGTAGACAGAAATCCAACCTGTGACGGTCTGGGCTCCTGCTTACTGTTCTCCACATTCTCTTGTGACTTTCCTCTCATCCTCCTGTGCTTTCACTTTCCCTTGTGTCCCACTGAATAATGTCCAAGATGCTCGATTTTTTTCTGCAGCGATGAAGACGGATTTTTGAAAAAAGGCAATTTGTGGCTTGGCATTACATCTCCTGTGCAGAACTTTATGGTTCCAGCACAACTTATTACTGAAACTATAATAGCTGTGAGTAGTTGGTTGACACCGTATGGCATTTTTTATCACTTAAACGTATAGATTATTCCTTTCTCATGTATTTTCTCCAGATCTCTGTTTCTCTTCAGCAGCTGAGAGCGAGGGACGTGGACCACCGGAGTTACGACAGTAAACACATTTACGGTCTCTCGTTGCTAGGCTGCCATGTCACGGTCACGCCTCTTTTCCCGGTAACCGCGCTGTGATTGGCTGTGGTCTCCCTGCCGTCAACATGCTACATCGGGGCATAAAAAGTAAAACAATCATCCAGCGATGACGTTTGGGGGAGATACCGACGACAAACGTGCGTGTATGGAGTAGACAGAGTATGAATATCTGACGCTTTTCACGGTGAGGGGAGTTCTCATAAGTTTTATCCGCCCTGATGCTGAACAGAGGCGAAAGCTATCTATTGCTACACAGATCACATTGTTTGCGCTAGCTGCGGTGCTAACCCCGATGCAGCTAACGCCGAGATATTCAGCACGTATCATTTATTCGTGTTCAGAACCTCTCTGGCCGCAGCAGTGGAATAGTCGCTGGTAATTGTCGGCTCCATACTCGAAGATTAAGTACGTTGCGATGTCATCCGCACTGCAGTGATTTACGGCTAGATTTGGGTCCAGTGTTAGCGGTCCGTGGGTGACAGCTTCGACGGAGATCGGGCGAGCTCGGCCCGGACTCCGAGTCCGACTCGTCCTCGTGACGTAAAGCAGAATAAATACTTGTCTCTATATTTTGCAGTTCCGTGGCCAAGAGTGTCCACAGGGAGATGTTCAACCTCCTCACCTGGAAATCAGTGTTGAGCAAGTAAATACCTCGGTCAGTTTTGAAATCCTCCTCTCGCTTGTAAACAAGTGACTGTGACTGTCAACAAGTAGCTGTGAATTTTCCCCCCTCTCAGGATAGTGGTGCAGTTGTCAGAATAAACATGCCACATATGTAAATTTTAGATCTCAGACTTCTTTAACGAACATTGAATGCTCTTTTTATGTTTCAAAACTCAGCTCCTTTCATTTATCACCTCTGAACTGTCCTGAGCGATGGATGAAGCCATGGATTCTCAAAGAAGGTAAGCAAGAAGGCCATGTGTGGAGCTTTGCAGATGTGTAAAGCATTACTACTAATATTGGTAACCATAATGTTAGTATAGTTATAAGAACAACAGCAACAATTGTGTGAATGAAATCACAGACAGCAGAGTATACTATCTAAATCTTTTCAGGCTTAATCGGCCACAAACTGTAAACTTGAAGTGTGCATATATGAAATATCAGTGAGAAAGTGACAATGATTTCCTCACCAAAACAATTATTTGTCTCTGTTTATTCGCAGTTTGACATCCAAAATTGAAAGCGAGGGTACGAAGAATGACGTTGCAGATGGGAGGGAGGAGGACACTCAGGGACATCACAACTTTGACAGTGGAAAAGACGGTACAATGTCACGTCATCCTCAGCCCGCCGCGGCCTCTCACGGCTCTCCCAACTGTGGGTCTCCGGGTCGTGCGGATGAGCCTCAGCTGGCTGACGGCAGGAGCGAAGCGTCTCAAACTCAGTGCTCCAATGGACAGCAGATGAAGAGACCAGGCTCACCCGGACCCAACCCTGTAAAGTCAACATGCGCTGCCACACTGCCATCCAATCCCCAGCTCACCCTTTTTCTTAGCAACAGTCCCAGGAAGGGTGTGAGCACACCCAGCGACGTGGAGATGCTGAGCCCCGACAGCCCCACCAGCAAAACTCTGCTCCTCAACCACTGCGCAGACCACGACAGCTGCGTTGAACCGCAAAAGCATATCAAAGATCGTGGAAGGACATCGAAAGAGAGACAGAGTTCAACGTGCGGCTTGGGAACAGAGGATGCCGAGTTAGCAGAGTGCAGCGGGTCGTCGGATATGAGCCAGGACTTCAGCGGGAGCCAGTCCTTTCCAACCTTGGGAAGGTACCCAGGAACCCAATGGGGCCTTATTTCTCTGCACTGCGGAGTACTGACATCGCATATCCACTGATGGTGGATTGGTTTGTTGACCTGTTGTGGTTTTTTTTGTGCAGCATTTCGTTCTTGGAGCTCAACATGGACAAAAAGTGGTTGGGCACACCCATCGACGACCTTAACAGAATGCCACAGTGTGC
>OMPJ01014519.1:3474-15424 GCA_900312935.1 Carapus acus | reverse complement strand
CGGTTGGTGGCCTGAAACAGCTGATGGACAGCATGTGTGATAAGTTTTGTCATGTACATTTTCACCATCATTTGTCATTATTGGTATTTCTTCTCATCAGCGTCACTACTAACAGCAATGCTAACAACAACGTTGCCAAGTGCTTGCTAACGGTGGATATGTTGGGTCTCTGTGTGTTTATATTACAGAATTTGAATGTTTAAATGTTGAGGAGTTCTCCCTGCTCCATCTTGAAAAGCACCTTTAGGTAACTTCTGTTATGATTTGGCGCCAAAACTAATGAATTTGAATTGAATTTACAGAAATGCTAACTTGCGGAGTTTGTTGTCTCTCAGCTGGGCCCGGCTGGGAGGTTCCTTGATTCATAAAGTACATCAAAATAAAAACATAACATTAGAAACCACCCAGACGTTGCAGTGACACTTAAGGAAACATTTGATTCTTATCGTTAAACCCTACCGACTCCTCAATTCAGTTTGCTTAGTTTGTTTGAAATCCTTCCACCCAATCTGGGACAAACGCTGATTTTCAACCTGAAAATTTGTTTACTTTAAGCGGAAACAAGCCCCGCCTTCATTTTGGTGGTGGACACGTAGCGATGCAGCTGCAGCGTGGAGCTGCGCTGAGGCTGGAAATGTTTGGAGGCGTTTTCTAACCACACACACACACACACACACACACTCCTGGCGTGGCGTTGGCCCGGCGCCCCTCGCTGGAGAGCCTCGGGTGTGTAGGTGAATGATGTGCAAGTTAATTAGTCAAATCCTTTTAACCTTTTCACATTTCCACCGCAGTCGATTTGGCAGCTGCCGTCAAAGTGGAGCGAAATTCATCTTTGCGCCGAGCTGGAAGTGAGACCGATGAATGATTCAGGAGCCTCGTTAAATCGGCAATTAACGATTCTGCTTCCTCATCCCGTCTTTAAATAATGGAGAATTATGACCCGATCCGCAGCAAAAGCCCGTTTTCATTCGCGGGGTATTGTTCTGTCTCTTTATTTCCCGTTTGCCGGTGAAGCCCAGACAAAATTTGTACAGGCCGCAGAGCTGCAACAATGGTTCTGATTGGCCCTCATTTTCATCATGGCTCACCTCGTTTTCCTCTCCGCCCCGGAAAGTTCTGAGGCAAGAAACTCTACGAACCTGAGCGAGGCCCCGGCTGACCCGCCCAGGGGGAGATCGGTTGAGGAGATTGTTTATTCATGTCGCGGGCAAAGGTCAAACTTTTGGGCGTGCGAGGAGCAGCACCCTAGAAGGAACAGGGTTCTGGTTTTGACCCCTAGCTCCTCCCACACCGGTGCCTAAGCGTCCTTTAGCAAGGCACCGAGACCCAAACTAGAGAAAATCTCTCAAAACAGACACAAGTTAAAACATAAAAACAGTGTTAAATCTCCAAACCCGACAGTCCCGCCCAGCGGCGCCCCCCTCTGGTCACAACCGGAAGGTGCGGGACAGCAGTGGCGGTTTAACTATGAAAAGTGAAGCTCAGACCTGCAGGCCCGAGCTGGAGAGGCGGCACCACGGCAAATATTGACTCTTGTCGCTGTGCACACGAAAAGGCCGACGCAGGTTCAAGGCCCGGCCAGCAAACACAGGAAACGGCTGGGAAATCATCCTAATTAGACCAAAATAGTCCCGACCAGCTGAGCTACTAATAACGCCCCATTAGCGTGGAGGATCTCAGCGCTGCCTCCTGCTGAAAGTGTGTGCGACTGTGTGTTTGTGTGTGTGTGTGAGAGGGAGTGTGTGTGACGTCTGTGCACACACTTTTCACTGTTTTCACAGGGAAATTTGTATTTGTTGTCCTTTAAAAGATCCTTCCGTCCGCTGCTCCACTTTACTGTGTGTCACTGGGCAAACACACACACACACACACACACACACACACACACACAGTATGAGAAGTGACTGTAGTCTCTTACCTTGGAATTTTCTCCCGTGGGAGGAGAGCTGCTTGTTTATGCGGAAAGTGTGTAAAAGTGACGAGATGGAGATAAAATAAAACTTCATGTCTTAATATTTTGTTTATCACTGACTGAACAAAGGAGCCACAAGAGAACTGGAAAAGCAATCGGAATCAGAACTACTTTGTCAGTGCTGCATGGAAGCCGCAGTTGTACTTACTCCCATTCAGAAATCTAGAAAAACAAAGTATCCGATCACATGACCAGCAGTGCCTGATATCAATGGAGAAGACAAGTGACATATTTATACCTTGTTTAAGGTCCATTAAAAACAAACTCTGATACCGTGTCACATGTCGCATTTCATCCGCTAAATCCTCCATTTTTTCCGGCAGATTCCCCTCATGTGTGTACGCGCCAGGCTGAGGACTGTGAGGGAACTTGGAAGCACCCATGAGAAACCAGGAAACCTCGACTGTGTTTGTGTCATCCGAGCGTAAACACGCTGAAACGCGGCCAACGAAGTAGGCGGAGACGCAGCAGGAGGTATTGTGAGGAGGTCCGAGCACGTCTCCGCTCCCCGCAGCAGACGCTTCATGCTTAATTCAGGCGTTCGATGTTTTATACATTCAAGCCGCCTGTTATGGAATCATAACACATACGGTGACCTTGGCTGGGCTGCCAAGGTCGCGATGTGTTTGAGTCGAAAGCGGCTGAAGGAAACGATTCCTCTGATTTATCTGCCGGAGGAGCTCACGGCTGGTTAGAGGCTGAAGGGGTTTTGTTCCAGTTTGTGCTCGATATGTTTGTGTGATTCACATTCAGATCACGACTTTGTGAGATTTGTCGAAAAATTCCTGTTTCTGTATTTAATTTGTTGAAAACGCCGCACCCAGAGAGGATCTGGCTGTGATTTGATACTTGTGTTTTTGTGTGATCGGCCTCAGAGAAAGAGAGAAAAATGGCAGTGCAGCTGAATTCTGGGACAAATTACGCACTTGATACTTATAATTAGATTCACAAGCAGATAGATTCCTGTTTCTTTTCATTGACGTCCCACAAGAATCATAATTATCGACGTCAGCGAGCCGAGTTGAGACTCGTCATCAGCGTGGCTCTCAGGCTTCCCAGCAGCTGAGCGAGTATTAATAGCTGCAGCGTCGCCACTGCAGGAGCAGCCGGAAGGTCAATGGTTCCATCCCAACCTGAGGCCGTGCCCACTGCTCCTCAAATACTGGGATTTAACGAAGCGTATCAGAGCTTAAATGACTCAGTTGGGGTCCTCGGTGGTGGAGCGTCCTGGTGTCCACACAGCAGCAGCCTGACTTGGTCGGCCCTTCAAAGCTCGAACCATCTAAGGACCTTCAACAACCGTCCAAAGTCCAGCAGGTCGTCAGATTCTACCACAGAATCCCAAATTAATACAAAAACAAAGTGCTCCACGGGCAGACTGAGGGCCGGGCGGCTTGTCGGACTCTGTCCATCGCTGATTGGAGTGACCTTCTCCTCCTTTGTCTCGCTCGTCCGCTGCACTCGATGGCGTGAGTCATCGGCCGGACAGACGTTAGCCGAGGCGACGGCAGCCAAACCGCCAAGAGTCCAGCCCGTGCGTCACCGCGGCCGAGGAGCGAAGAAGCTGCCGAGGAGGAAGAGGACGAGGACGCCGCCGCCGCGGCTCGCTCACTTTTAATTTGCACAGCACGACCGTGTATTTGAAAGAGCGCCAGAAAAGTGAAGCTAAACTATGATTCACCCCCTGCAGGCTGTGTTTACCTGCTGAGCTCCTCACCTCCACCCGCTGTTTAGCGGAGTTTGTGTGGACATTGTCTGACCGGGTCCAAACTGCAGATTATCTCGCGCCTGAACGTTGTTTTCGGTGGCGGCCGCAAAGCCCCCGTCTTCTGCGGTGGCCTTGGAAGAGGATCTGAAGGTCTGCACGCCCGGGCCTGCAGGCAGGAACCGGCTGCAGCTCCCAGACGGGAGGAGGAGAGACGCCGAGGGACAGTTAGCAAGTAGCAGGCGAGCAAGCTAGTGGTCTTGTTTAGCTTTGCTCGTTCTCACTGTCGCCATCTTGTTTATTCCATAATGTTTGTTTTGTTTTTTAATTCTACGAGTATCTGATGTATTGTTGATACAGATATATTAATTTATAAAACTAGGTATTCTTTTTACAGTGTACATTGATGTCTGAGTCATTACTGTATTAATAATTAATAATTAGAAATAAAAGTTCTATACAGGGAATTAGGTTTGTAGCTAAGTGTGTACACATGTACGTGCATAATAGGGATTACAGGGTAGGAGGAAGCAATTGGGAATCGGAACCCGGATGAAGAGGATTTATCAACAACACCATACATGGTCCTCCAGAGGTCCACAGGTGTGTCCACCCACTTATTACAGCGCCCCCTGTTGTTACCTGTAAGTCCCTTGTGTCTAAGTACTGTTATGGGGGAGCAGACAAGTCCAGCAGAGGTCTGGTCCCAGCGGAGCGGCGGGATCAGGCCGCGTCCACCTGCCCGCCCAGCCTCGGCCCGCCCCCACCTGTGTGACCGCACCTTTGCAGGGAAAAACAACTCACGCCAAAGTGTGTGTGTGTGTGCTCGACACATTGTTTTGCCATGCGGTCTCTGGCGTGAGCTCAGTGATGTGCGCACACGATGACGTTTGTGGTGAGCGAGGAATAAAAACAGTACGTGGTGCGGTTCTCCGTCTGGCTGCCCGGGGGGACGAGCTCATACCTCCACCAAGGCCCAGCGTGGAGATTTATGTTTATTTTGACCCTGGGCAGCAGTATAAAGGCAAAATTTGGCGTAGTGTTAGCTTAAATACAGAGCAATACGAAGAGTGGATGCTATGTACGCGCACGCACACACACACACACACACACACACACAATAGAGATGTTTGTAAGGGAGATTAAGTAAATGAAAATATATTCAATGAGCCACATCCACTATTTCAGAATTTTCTAATCTTTTTCAAAGTAAAAAATAATTATGTGACGGAAATCTTTGGAAAAGAGCCATTAAAAAAATTATAATAAATATTGAAACAAGACAAAAAATTAAAAAATAGTCTAAAAATTTTATTTTAAAAATTACATTCTATTTTCAGTTAGATTTGTTATTAAAAAGAGATTTTTTGTGTTTATTTTTAAGCAAAGTACTACCACTAACAATAATGATAATAATTTTCTTGTCAAGCACCTGTATTCGCTGGCTAAACACATCTGTGTGTGTATGTGTGTGTCGAGCAGTGACGTGTTGTGTCTGGCTGCTGCCTTCAATCCCCAATCGGGCTGCGATCGATCATTTCTGCTCCTCTTGGGCTCACAGGCGGACGTGGCTTGTTAACTTTAGTGGCACTGCTGCTTCATTCTGGCCGCTAGTAAAGTCTGCTGGGCTGTGTGTGTGTGTGTGTGTGTGTGTGTGTGTTTGTGTGTGTGTGTGCCTTTGAAGAACAGGCTCTTATTATGTATGGAGGAAACGCAGTGTGTTGTATCCATAATTAATTTAACAGCTTGTGAAGCCAGTAAATGTTCATCCAAAAAATATTTATGTCCGGCTGCTCAGCTCCTTATATGTGGACATAAATAAAAGAAAGGAGCTGCCTGTGTGCGTTTGTGCGCATATTTATGCTTCCGGACAAAATATCTTTCCTAAAGTAAAATATTCTCGTTTCAATTTACATATGCTTTGCAATCTAATTAACTCACGCCAGCTGGTAACAGAATTGAACTGAAACGGTTTATTTATTTTTTTGGCAGCGACGTGTTTGAAAATATAAAACCGGGCTGAAGTGTGAACTCTGTCAACGAGGCACTTACTGCGTGTTGCGTTTCCCTTTTGATATTCTGCGGTTTCATTTCAGGTGAGGCGCCGAAATCGGTTTATTTTGAGTGAAAGCGGCGTAAAGATGAGCCTGATTAAAACCGACTGATGAAGCGACAATGTGTGTGTCTGTCAGTGTGTAGCAACCAGGTGGAAACTACAGATCCTCGGGGGTTGTGGAGTTCTGGAGCTGCTGGAACTCAAATGTCCGTGTGAACTGAGGGTCCTTGAATGCAGCAGCGAGTTTGGACGGTCAGAGATGGACATTCAGGGTTTCGACTTTGAAACTTTTCTCATTATAAAGCAGGGGAATCAGTGCAGATAAGTAGGAGGAGGGGGAGAGGGAGGGAGAGAGAGGGAGGGATGGAGAGAGAGAGAGGGAGTAGGAGAGGGAGAGAGAGGGAGAGGGAGAAGGAGCTGCCCTCCCTCTACAGACGCTGTTCCATCTTATGTCACCACGGAAAAACATGGCCTCAAAGCGGTAAGACTCTGCTGACGTCCCGTTTTGTGGACGCCGTCGTCCGTCCCGTGTTGACAGAGCGCTGACTCACTGTTTAGGTTGTACTTTGCTCTCCTGTTTGCGCTTCATTTTGTTGTCGGCGGAGAGAGGCGGCGAAAAGCTGCCGACAGCCGGGCACAAGTCGGGACGGACGCACTGAATTCTGCGTTTGGGGAGATTTAAGGTGTTTTTCTGTCGGCTGGCGTCTATTTGACAATTCAGGCACAAATTAATGCAGATTTAGTGTCATGCATCTGATTTTTGAAGTCAGCGACATTCATTCTCCATGTTGAGGGTGGATGCTAGGACGCTACTGCCATACTGTTACTTTTAAATTGCATATTTTAAAGAGTGAAGTAGAAAAGTACCTTCACCCAAGCAAAAGAAGGATAGAATCTAAATGTACTGGCAGTGTGCCTGCACCACAGTTGCATATCTGCGACTAACCTCAAGTGATGTGAGGGTAAATAACATAACGTCCCACCAAGACCTTTCTTTAAATAAATATTTTATTTGAAAATAAATACATTTTCTTAAAATAGAATCAAGAACATTACAAAAGCTTTGGGGGGGGGTTGGACAGAGGGAGAGAGGGGCAGTTACCCACCGAACCGCCCGCCGCGCTGCAATCTGGAATACGGAGACGATCACGCCACCCCCCCCCAAAGCGCTCGGAGACGCCGCCCCGCAAAGTTCTGGGACATTCTGGGCTGCCGTGTGGGGGACGGACGGCGTCCCTCACTTAAAGCTTCAGGCCTGCCGCTTTGCCTCGAGAAGAAGAGAATCGTTTCCGATGAGCACATCAAAATCAGCCATAGATTACATTTACATTTATCCGACATTTTTTTTTTTTTTTTGTTGGTTGGTTTGTTTGTTTTGAAAAGTACCTTAAATGCGTCTAGGTCAACTTCACCTCTAGTCTACAGTACAAAGATACAACACACACCAAGGCTGTGCCGATTGTGGCGCCAACGACAGGCCGTCGTCTCGCCTCGCTACGGCCGAGCGACAGATTCCGGCTTCTACGCAAGATCCGGCTCGAGATTCCGGATCCGTCCGGCTGCTGTTTGAGCCGAGCCGAGCCGGGAACGAGCCGGGCCGGGAACGAGCCGGCACATTTCCTGCTTTTACGGTCCAAAGTGTGTCTGTGCACATTGTTTGAGCTCAGAGCTGGAGGAGACAAACCTCCAGAGAGAGAGAGAGAGTGTGAGTGTGAGTGTGAGTGTGTGTGTGTGTGTGTTGGGGGAGCACACATTGGAACCGATTAACAAGAGCACCGGCCCGATTCCCTGCACGCCTCCCGCCGCTCTGCAAATAGCACGACAAGTGCAGGAACTTCACTTTGCCTCTTCAACAAGCCTGCAGCAGCAAGGCAGCCACCTTGACAAAAACCTAATTACCATCTGTATAAAAAAAAAAAAAAAAAGGCAAAAGAAATGCAGAACATGTCCGCTTCATAATTATTGAGCCATTGGAGAATGTGCAAGCTGACCTCAATTAAGACAAGCGTGTGAGGACGTGTAATTTAAATCTAATCAGGGGAAAAGCAGCAGCGTAAGCTAGTCCGCGGCCAGAAAAACAACAACTTTGCACACTTCTGCTCCTCCGTTTGTCTTCCCGCTTAATGAAATCAATGCCACAGGTAGTGGGAGGCTTAAATAATGATTAATCTAAGTGCTGCTGGGAGTGCTGTGTCCACACATTGCAAACCTCCACAATCCCGTCGTCAGCTCTGCAAACCCGCCCGCGTTTGGCCTCCAGACGCCTCGCCAGATTCTCACAGGTCAGCCAATCACCCGTCGGTTGCGTAGATCTTAAACTAGTAGATCAGACTATGCAGTTGTCACTGGAAAGGGGTTTGTAGGTTCATTTGGAACAAAAAGTCTATCGCTTTGAAAACCCCCTCAAAACTTCAGCTTGTTTTCTGTCTGCAAAGCGCTAAAAAGGGCCAAAATTCATCTCAAAGTTCAGAAATCCCCACGTGGCCCCATTTCCCAACGTGGCAGAGGAGCGCGGCCTCAGCTCTGCGCTTAGCGTGTCGCTAGGAAACGCAGAAAAATACACAACAACACAAAAAACCATGTTGCCCAAACAAGCAAAGACAAAAACATGGCCGCATTTTTTAGTTTTTCATCGCAATGGTGTGCTGGAATGGGAAATGGGCCGCTAGCTTGAGATGGATTGAGAGCCTACGCACACCTACACACACCTACTTACACACACTCGCACGCAGCAACAAGAAATAGCAAAATTTAGCCAAACTTACACCTCCTGGGTGAAAGTTTGCAATGGTGAAGTTGGACTATTTTGAAATTTCCATTTTGAACAAAGCACATTGCAGCAGCAGCAGCAGCAGCGAGAAAGTAACCATCACACAGTCGCGTTGTATTTTTTCGTTTTTGTGGTTTTTTTTGGACTTGGATTTGCTACGTTCTACGTCAAAGCCAACTAGCTAGGTAAAGCGCTACTCTCCCCAAGTTCCAACCGCGGTTAGTTAGCAGTAAACAGACGCAAAGTGAACGTGTATATTCATCTTTTACATTTAATGATAGAAAATTTTCATCCGGGTCCGGCAGAACCGGACCAAACGCCAAATGGAGCACGAAATAAAGCCCTCGGCCCGGAATGCCGAAGCGGAAACATCTCCGCCCTCCCCGTCGCTTTTGAAGAACCAGCCTTCAATATGGACACCCCACGAGAAGAACCCAAATGACTCCGCGGAGATCCTCCCGTCCAGGTAGAAGTGGGTTGAAAGGGCCGTCGCTTAGAAAACACCAATCTGCTACTAGCTGGAGATTAAATACATTTATAGATACCACAGAATCTGTCGGAACCACAGAGTCCCTTCAGGTTGCCGTCCTCCTTCACAATCAGTCCTGAAGCCTTGGCACTGAAGGTGTGTGTGCTGTGGGCCAGACGGGTTCAGGCAGAGCCTCAAAGACCAAAGATCTGGACCGGCACGAGCCGGGCGAGGATCGGACCCGCTCGCCCCGCACGTGCTCCCGTCTCCGTTCCTCGGAAAGTGTGAGGGACAGAACGCGGAGATTGTCTCTCCGCTGTGCTACGGTGGCCGCTCGTGTCTTTCTTTGGAGTGTCCGGTCCGACCGAACCGGACCGTTCCGGCGGTCGGCCCGGCTCAGCAGCTGACGGTGCTGGGCTGCTGTTTGCAAACAAAGTCCGAGATGAAGTCGAACTCGTTCTGTCCCAGGAAGAGCTCGGGCAGCTCCTGGACGCGGTCCAAGCCCAGCTCCAGCACCAGCGAGGTCAGAACCTCCTCGTCGATCAGGTCCATGTCCAGGCCGTTGGGGCCCAGCGGCCCGCCCATGTGCTGCATGCCCGACAGCTGGGCCGGACCCATGCGGTACTGGGCCCCGGCGCCCTGCAGGTGGTGGGCGCCGGCGGACCCGAGCGGGTGTCCGTGGTACTGGGTGTTGAGTTTCTGGAGGTGCATGCTGGCCATGAGCTGCTGGGACGTGAGGGTTCCGGAAAGGTACTGCTGAGGGAGTCCGGCCTGCTGCTGCTGCTGCTGCTGCTGCTGCTGAGGGTGCATGTGATGGTGCTGCTGCTGCTGCTGCTGCTGCTGCTGCTGAGGACCTTGGCCGCCGTACATCATGTTCCCCGCCATCATCTGGTGGTGGTGCGCCGCCATGGGAGCCCCGCCCATCCCGGCCGGGCCCACCATGCCTTGCCTCTGCCTCATGGCGTCCATGCCGCTCTGGGGGTTGCGGCCGTAGTGCATCACCTGGCCACCGGGGAGCGCCCTCAGGCCCGGCTGGCCGTTGTGCTGAGGGGGTCCGTTCATCCCCATCCTGAAGCCGTGGCTCATGGGCATCATCATGTGTTCCGCCATGGCTGCTGAGTCGCCCTACGAGGGAAGAAAGAGAGGGAAATATAGTCACGTGGGCGAAGGAGTTGCAGGGCAAGTTAGCTTAGACGCCGGGAACTCGTCACAATGCAATAATATTCAGGCATGAGCCTCGCTGCCCCCTACAGGAGGAGAGGGGAAGCATGTCTCAGGACTTTGAAGGTGTTGGTTCAATTCCAGGCTTCATCTAGATTGACGTGGAAGTGCCCTTGAGCAAGGCAGCAGACCCCCTACCTGCTCCCGGGTTGGCTGTCTTGCTCAAGAACTCAAGGAAGAGCCAAGATGGAGGCAGGAACGTGCAAGAGCTTGTCTCGATGCTGCGATATTCTCGCATGAGCCACGCTGCCCCCTACAGGAGGAGAGGGCAGCATGTCTCAAGACTTTGAGGGTGTTGCTTCCCTTCGATGTCCCAATCCTCCCCATTCCAGGTTTAGTCTCGATTGACGTTGAAGTACCTTTGAGCAAGGCAGCACCCCTTAGCTAACCCTAAGCTTTGCCCTAACCCTAGCTCTTCGCTGCCTTGCTCAAAGACGTGAAAAAGAGGAAGCCCAGAATTGAACCAGCAACCTCCAACCGCTCCAATCATTCGCTCCCGATGTGCCCTGAATGCAGCGCCATTTTCTTGCCAAATAGGCATTTAACAATTATCACGATCCTGATGAAGATTTGAGGCCTTTAAGGTGTCGGCAAATTGTCCTTTGGTCCCTTTTTCTCTCCTCTGATGCGCCTCTGAGTTGGAGTGAAGCTCCAGAAAAGACCGAGAGATGAACGCCTGCACGTCAGACACCGAGGAAGAGGAGGAAGAAGAAGAAGAGGAGGAGGAGGAGGAAGAAGAGGAGGGCAGCAGCTTCCCTGTGCTGCCAGAAGGACGCAGAGGAGCGCTTTTCCAATTTCACCGCGCCAAACCGAGACCTCACACACACACACACACACACGCACGCATCTCCTGGCTGCGCGCACACGCACGCACACTCATTATTACGACAGATTTCCAATTAAGATTGTCCTCAACATCACGACGAACGCGAGCCGGAGCGCCGCCGCTGCGCCCTCCGCCGGCCTGATTGGCTCGTTAAAATGGAAGACATTATGAAGACATTATTTCTAATCTCTCTCTCTCTGAGTGCAATTCCGACCAAATCCTGGTCGCAGCTGATCTGCCCGCTCCCGACGGACCCGCGCAACAAAAAGACGTTTTTTCTAACGCCGATTATTCGTCAGAATCCCGAAAAATAAACTCCGGCTGCAGGTAACGACCCGGCGCTGAGTGTGATCATGATTATTCCTGAAATTGTGATTAATCTGACACTTTGCAGATCGCATAATTCCTCTTTAAACATGACGCGTCGCTGTTGCGTTCACGTCCCCGCCGCGCAGGTCCACTTTGTCAGGAGACAATCGGAGGACATTTAATGAATTCTGTCATTTTCGCGCACGCGTTGCACCTTTACAGAAGGAAGAAAACCCCAAACAACAGAAAGTCAGATTCCAGAAACCCCGCAACAAACCGCATAAAGCGCAAACACGGACAGGGACGCTGAGACGTTGTTGGTGGACGTGCGAGTCCAATTTAGACAAATGAAGACAAAAGGTTTCTGAAGATGGCACCTACCCGCAGGATCGAGGAGGAATCGCGGGCTCCCTACGGAGAGAAGTTGGTCGGAGGTGGTGGAGGTGTTGAAGGAGGAGGTGTTGGAGGTGGTGGAGGAGGAGGGGCGGCGAGCTCCAGCTGATGCTCCGGCGACAGGCGCTCCTGCGGCGGATCCGAGTTGCGCGGCGCCTCGGCAATCCGACTAGTTTATTTTCTGGGTCAGCTCGGGGATTATATACATGTATGAGGCGGAGAGAGA
>OMPJ01014503.1:0-23926 GCA_900312935.1 Carapus acus | reverse complement strand
GGGGAGACGACGTGGGGGTGGGTCTGCTGATCCATCTGTTCATTGGAGAACCCCCAAATTGCGTGTTTCTGTGTCAATGCTGTCTGAATTAACGTGGAGGAGACGGCATTACTCCTAAGTAAGACAGATGTATCATCACAGGTACGTGTGGACTCGCATGAGGCCTGATGATCCATTAAAAAGCCTGGCAAATTTGTTCCAGTTCAGCCCAAACCTCTAGTCAGAACGTAGCAGACTAACCATGACTGATGACTGTTTGGCACCGTGTCATATTTTGGTCATCTAATGCAAAGCTGGCCTGGAGAAGAAAGCGGCCATGATGTCATGAGCAGCAGGTGTAAACAGTTACCGAGGCTGAGGGGCTACAGCTGCTCTCAAGTTCAAAGGCATGATTAGGGTAATGCTGGTGTCTATCAAAACCTGACTTTGAAACCTTCGTACAGCTCATTTTCCCCTCTTCATCACTTACATATGGGCAGCACTGCACAAGCCGAGCTGCAAAGGACCAAACTGTATATGAGAGTTAACAGAGCTCTTACTGTACTCCCCCCTCCTCACCGACGCAAACCCCCAACCCCCGTTTTTACATTTGCACATTAACATTTACGTTGAGTCTTTTGGCAGACGCTTTGAGCCACCGCACAAGCACGGGTTCAGTCTGGAGGAGAACAAGGCTAAGCACCGTGACGCTCGCTTCTGGCTGAGGTAGACGTTGGTGCTAGGAATGAGTGTCAGAATGCAAGGCCGCATCGGCAGAAAGGTGTTTTGTCTGTTTTGTAAAGACAATGCAACTCCATCAATTGTGTAAAGTTAAATCTATCATTTCACCGCTGGGTTTGGGGCTCAGCGTGGAGTTTCAGGAGTTGACCTCAGGAGCCCGGAAGGCAACGTCGGTAAGGCACAGAGGAGCTCATTCTGTTTTGGGTTGGTTGCAGACCAAACAAGCTGCTCCGGCTTGGATCGTTTGCCGCAGCTTTGAATGCACACGCTGACGGAGCTGCCGGTGAGGCGTGGAGGTCGGTAAGGTGCGCGATGACAGGAGCCCCCAGCCGGTGCTCAGCTCGACCCAGGCAGGTGAGGGCCGATTGTCCCAACATTCAGAGAGGTTTGAGCAAGTTTTTGCCGACTCTTAATCATCCAGGTCGTGGTATGTACAGTAAAGTGAGGGGGTGGACATTGGTGACTTAGCTACTCAGCGGTTTGGCTCTTGAAGATGCTACGCTGCTCCCCCAAGAAGCAAACAAATGAAGAAACCTGTAGCGAAGGGGTGGGCTAATATCTTGGCGTAGGGGCCACACTGTCTTTTAAATTGTGACAGATGGGCCACATCAGCAAAAGGAGTAGACTTGTCAAAGACAATCAGAAAAAAAACATTATGGTGTTAAATTACTTACCTTTTTATGAGAACAGTTTTGTTGTTCACCCATCTTTGCAACTGCATCAAAGTCTTAGTCAAAGTTAGTTTTGTGTTGTTGTTGTTTTGAATACCCTCAAAAATGTGGATTCTGTGAATTCTGTATTAATCTTTGGAGGGCCGGATCCAGAAGATAATCGGGCCGGATGTGGCCCATGGGCTGTAGTTTGCCCACCTCAGCTCCAGGAGGAGGAGTGAAATGTCTTCGGGGGTCACGCTGCTACCAACTCTTCCTTCAGAGAAATGGAGAGGCACCTTAGAAGAGACAGTTTTCAACAACCAAACCGTTCAAAACCATAAGAGAAGGGACAACATGGCGGTTGTTAGCGATGACGCCAACATTTGCAACCCCCAAGTTTGACAGTAGTCGTGTGCAATTCCCACTGGAGCGTGTCTCATCAGCGGCCCAGCACGGCGAAGAAGATCGGGATGCTACACAGAATGAACTGAAGACACGTCATTCATGAATGTGATCCCACTTGTCTCAGCTTGGAGACACACTTACGTAACACCGCAGCGCGGAGCCAAGAATGATCGCATTGTTTACGAGATTCATACCGGCGATGCTCCACGACGCAGCACTCGCGACAGTATGAAATCACAGACCATGTGATGTAATTTCTTCGAAATCTACATGCAGATGCAAGGAATTACAATCACACGGTGATAATGATGGTCAGCCGTGAGATCCGTGACTGATGAAGCAGGGAAGCCCCAGGCCCGCGGCGGAATTCCTCCACAAAAGGCGAGACGTGAGAGAGGTGAGGCAGGTGTGAGGAGCCTCGCTGGAGAGGAGAGAGATTCTTTGATCAGCACAAAGGCAAAGGGAAAAAGGTGGTTAGGGGTAGAAATAATGGAGCCTCGGGACCGGCTCAACTCAAACTGCTAGGAAAACTCTCGAAAAGAGCTAAAATGAGGAGCGGGAAGGCGTAAAATGAGGCGAGGGGTGTTTCGGGTCAATCCGAAGAGTTAATGTTGGGATTTTGGACCAGGTGAGCTTTCTCCTTATTACTCCAGACTGGAGATAAGGTGAGCCTGAAGCAAGAGTGGGGAAGAATCCCAAATGAGGAGGGATTTGATTCCGCCCTGCAGAGCAGGAAGGAGGATCTCTGGCTTTGGTTACAGCCTCCTGGCCGTGGTAAGGTCACATTGGGGATTGTGTCTGGCGACGGACATGCGGGGCTAGAGCTTGAGCCGCGGCACTCCTCGTACTTTGATGTGTGGGTACACCTCGCTGGGGCGGAATTAAACCTGCAGATACATTTGGATGCAGGTGTGTTTTGATCATCTGCACCAGTGGACGTCTGCCAGCAAACACGCCCACGGGGGGGAAGTCACCCCTCACCTCAACTTGGGTTGGACTTCCATGAAGCGCAGATAACGTTCCGCTGGGTTTGACTGCAGGGTTGCCAAATGCTCCTAATCAAACCAGTTTATCCTCGTTTCCCCCTCAGCACCATTCATTCTATCTTTTTCTAACACACGCCTGATGAGTCAACTTCTTTTTAATGGGCCTTGACGGTACATTTGATATCTCTTCACGTAGTTGATGAATATTAGAAATGCAACACCTCCCCTGCTACTACAAGCAGATAAAAACTATTCATAAAAATGGAGACAAGGGGTGCATCCCGAACATTACAGAAATGAATCTCACTGGACCTTGCGGTGTGTAGATGCGGCATATGAATTGCGACAACATCGTAACAACACGTTCACACATTTTGAATGGAGAGAGTTTCAAGGATTCATATCAGCTGTTCAAATAATGAACCACCAGACATAAACAAGGTCACTCTGGAAACTGTATTCTGGTAACGTGACCTTGACAATGATAAACATGATGTGGTAGTTTGAAAATATGTTTGCAAAGCTCCCTTTTCAAGGTACTCTCCTAATTCATAAAGTGGTACTATTTATGTTGCAGTTCAATTCAATTCAGTTCAATTTTATTTGTTTAGCGCCAAATCGTGACAGAAGCTATCTAAGTCGCTTTCCAATATGGAGCAGGTAGAGCTCCTCAATATGTTCAGGGTACAAAATTAGTCTTGACATCAACCTTTATTATTACAGATGACAAAAAATATCGGAGCAGCACAATCAATGAGGTGTGTGATGACATAAACGTCCTTTCTAAAAATACGTCTGGGTAACTAGATAGACACTGAGGTGAGAAATGCATTCTGGTTGCTTCTCATCCAGTTAGCGTAATATTTCAATAAGAACTGCAGCAAAGGGGAGAAATGAAGATGATTTGCAGAAAACTCCACTCTCAACACCTGGAGCACATCCACGCCTTCAAGCCAGTGAGAGGATATCCAGAGGGGAAGTGGTGAGATGAGGAAGATGTGCATGGAAGTCGGGAACAGAGAAGCAAGTGCAGCTGATGCCACTTCAGATAACGACGTGCGGGGAATCGCTTTGTTTGCCACTTCCAAGTTTGGCTCCACGATGCTCCTCTGTGTTTTCAGCGGCTGAGATGTGCACAGTTGTGTTTGAATGGCGTACATCTCCAAACCAAACACAACCAGTCTAGCCATGATAAACCTCCAAACATTGTACAGCAGGACAGTGAGCTGGTTTGTGTGCAGAGGGTTCCTTTAATTTGGATTTGGACAAAGTTCACATACTCCAAGCACAGATATTTGAACACCTGAATGAAATAAATATTGTCTTTTGACTCAGAACACAGGAGTTGAAATGCACAGTCTGCCAAGTCGGTGGCACTGAATGCAGACATGTGCACATAATTGTATTCATTTATTTAAAATTGCTAAAAAGTTATGCAAGCAATTTGAATTCTCTTGCAGCAAAGTTTGCCAACCAAAAGTCCGCCTGTGGTACAGCTGATTCATATCATCACAAATGGTCCAAAGCAGAGGATCGGACCTTTTCTAAGGCCCGACTGGCGACAAATGACCCATCATGATGTCTAGAGTCATGCCCCTAGCTGATCATCTCCTCCTTTCAAATAAAACACACCTTTTCCAGTCTTGGCTACTGTGATCTTGTGAACTCGTCACGAAATGAGGAGTAATCCTGCAAAACGAGAGCAAACCGTACGTAAAAACCCAACACGTCATCCGAGCCGCTCTCCAATTCGCTTGTTCATGCTTGTTCGGCGTTTCCAGACCATAAACCCTCATCATTAAGTATTAAAAGAAAAAAAACTTGTTTTACGGGAGGAATTTACGGCTCGACAGGAAACTCTAACGTTACTCAAAGGAAGAGTCTGGTGTAGGAGGTTCAGGAACGCAATTAAAAAAGTCACAGTTGGTAAAAAAAAACTGAGAGAAAGTAAAAAAAGGCGAATCCTCCGTCAGCTGGCCTGGTGAAAATAAAATGTAATTGTGTGCCATCGTCAAACTCCGGATCACAGCATCCGTTTGATCCTTTTGTGCGCAGACGGCTGCAGGTCCCCCCGCGCTTCATTCCTCCTCCGCCAGAAAAATGTTCATCCTCACCCCGAATCCTCAATCCGTCGGAAAACGGCGAGGAAATTCTTTCCTCCATTCCTCTGCACCTTCTTCCCTTCCTCTGTGCATGTGCCCAGGCGGCTTATGATGACATCGTCCTCCTGCCAAAGGAAATCGCGAGATGATTCAATACGACATGAAAGCACGTTTTTTGGGGGGAATTTCACGGCGTGACGACGGCGAGGTGGGAATCGCTCCGCTTACCAGCTCTGCGTCGGGAACGCGGGCGAAGAGCGGATGCTCGGTGAAATGCCTCACCATCCAGAGATGAACCTCCTCCACGTCTGTGTTGGTGTACACCAAACCCTGAAAGGAGCCGCGGTGAGGGGAAGCTCAGGATGAGTGAGTGGAGTTGAGGGGAAAAGATGGAGACAAACGTGCAGAGAGAGAGACAGAGATCTATGGTACTCCACCGATAAGACTGTCACTTTCACTTATTTTGCACTTTTGACAGGTTTGTGTTAGAAATTCTGAACAAATCGGTAGGTAGGTAGGTAGGTAGGTGGGTAGGTGGGTAGGTGGGTAGATAGGTCGGTAGGTAGGTGGGTAGGTAGGTAGGCAGATGGGCAGGTAGGTAGGTAGGTAGGTGGGTAGGTAGGTGGGTAGGTAGGTAGGCAGATGGACAGGTAGGTAGGTAGGTAGGTGGGTAGGTAGGTAGGTAGGTGACAGGTAGGTAGGTAGGTAGGCAGGTAGGTAGGTAAGCAGGTAGGTAGGTAGATAGGTGGGTAGATAGGTCGGTAGGTAGGTGGGTAGGTAGGTGGGTAGGTAGGTAGGCAGATGGACAGGTAGGTAGGTAGGTAGGTGGGTGGGTAGGTAGGTAGGTAGGTAGGTAGGTCGGTAGGTAGGTGGGTAGGTAGGTGGGTAGGTAGGTAGGCAGATGGACAGGTAGGTAGGTAGGTAGGTAGGTAGGTAGGTAGGTAGGAAGGTAGGAAGATAGGTAGGTAGGTAGGTAGGTAGGTAGGTGGGTAGGTGGGTAGGTAGATGGACACGTAGGTAGGTAGGTAGGCAGGCAAGTAGGTAAGTAGGTAGGTAGGCAGATGGACAGGTAGGTAGGTAGATGGACAGGTAGGTAGGTAGGTAGGTACTTAATTGATCTGTTGATCTTGCGATCCAGGAAATTTAAGGCCCCAGTAGCTCAGGGAAATTCAGAAAGTAGTAGATACTAAAGATTTTGCAGTATGCAACATGCAGTAAGAAGGGACTAACTGACTAACAATTTACAATTTATATGTACTAAGGAACTACCTAACTGACATTATACAATTTATAACGTACAATATTGTTACTTATCAACATTTGTCACTTATCAAGATTCAAGATTCAAAGCTTTGTTGTCATATGTGCAGTATGGAAACAAGTTTTCCTGCACAATGAAATTCTTACTTATACTTGTAAATATGATCGTAGAGATATATAAGATGAAGAAGATAGTAGCCTAAAATGTTGAATTTCAGAGAATGACAAAAAAATTGCACCCAATAAGCTGGCAAAACAGCAGAAAATAATCCATATTTACTTATTAGACGCTAAGAAAAGACAAAGAGATCCAACACGAGGAAGACACCAAATTATGAAATCAAAGCATAGATCGCAACCAAAAGATTTCAAACACAACGCGGCCCCCTTTCCTCCTCCGAATCCTCCTTTCGAATCAGTCAAACAGCTGTTTTATCTCGACCAAGCTGTAAAAGACGGCACGCCACCCAAAGACAGAGACACCAGGAGTTACCGCAGACATGCACAGGCTGCGCACTTTCATGTTTAGTCTATTTTTCCAAAGCGCTCAGTCTGAGCAGTTTCACCGTCACTGAAGATCAATGATCCTCGCGACAAAAGACTAAAATAACCCGCAGACAGCACAGAGGTTAATCACCTGTGCCGCCGCCGTTTGTTTTGGAGTCCGGACAGATAAGAGATTTCTAGAACTCTGATTTCTTTGAAAACGCAGATTGAGTTCTTTTTTTTTTTTTTTTTGCGCTGCGACAGACGATGCGCCGCTTCTGGACTTAACAGGAATTCGTTTTTATTACGGGATACTTTCTTGATCCCCGAGGGGGAAAACGCTCCTCTGTATTTGTCCCCTCCTCACCATTTTGTAGAGCGGCGGTGGGTTGCTCGAGAACATTTCATCGTGCGAGATTGACAGGTGTGCTCTGTCTGGACCGGCCCACGATAATTATAAATCTTCAGGGTCTAAGGTGTATTTTCGGAGCTTGTCAGCTTTAAAAGACAGTTGTTAATATACTGCATGAGAGAGTAATAACATTGATGAAATGACACCTATAAACCTTTTCCTGACAGGCTTGCACTCCCACCAACATATTTGTGGCTGTCAGCCAATGCCGCGTGTTTACGCAGACGCACGCGGACGCGCAAACCCGCGCACGCCGGTGTGTGTGTTCGCCCACGATCGCGCACACACACACAGACGGGGAAAGAATCGACGGCGCACAAGCCCTCCATTGTTCCGTTAACTTCCATTTGCGCTCCCATCCACCTCTAACTGTCCCCCTGACGCTCTGACGTACGTGGAGTGCGTGAGCCTGGCGTGCCAGCGGGTGTGTGTGTGTGTGTGTGTGTGTGTGTGTGTGTGTGTGTGTGTGAGAGATGCCAACCAGCTGCAGGTCAGATTGATCATTTAGTTTTATTTCAATTAACAAAATGAGGCCTCAGCGTTAAAAAGGACGAGAAAAAAACCTTCTGTTTGAATATTGGTGCACATAAATTCCATCGCTTTTGGATGTTTTATGTTCTCGTGAGGCTGGTTTGGATTTTTTTTTTCAAATTTATGGATCTGATGCGTAGGAAAGTCACGTACTGCCTCGGCCACAGTTTGTGCCAAACTGTGGGGGCAGAATTTATTTTGTCGAACGGGAAATGGAAGGGTGAAACTCAACATTTCCTCGAGGTTGGAGTCAAATACAAGCACTTCTCATCATGCATTTTAAGACATTCCACTCAAAAAGCATGTGTAACACACTTTTTCCTCACCAGTATTCAGGTCATTGTGTGAGAACTACAACTTTTTGGACGAGACAGTGTTGAGAATCTGACAGTTGTGGTAACGTGCCGCAATTTCAAACACTCTCTTCAAAATCCAAAGATCCATTTCAGAATCTGTGCAACTCCACAATAAAATCCAGGCATTTAGCAGTGACCTCTGAAACCCCTTTTCCTCGCACTGGCAACGACCATTTTCCCCAATTTAAGCACCGCGGCTGCTGTGAGGACGTATTTTATAACTGCCGAAGTTCGGATGGGCCTTGGTCAGAGTGACGTCAGTGGGCCCATAATGCCGGATTGTGAAAATTGCTGTATAATTAAGCCTATTTTTATGATTATGATGACTGTTGTTTTTGCTGTGATTACTCATAATGGTCGGGTTGTGCGAGCGTGCGGCGAAGTGTGGACGTACCCCTATTCTCAGCACGTAGGCGTACTCCGCCAGCAAAGTGGGGCTAATGATCCTCCATTTGTGCTTGGTCTTCTTAAAGTGAGGGTCAGGAAAGAGGAAGAACATCTTGCTGAGCTGCAACGCAAAGACACAATGACTTCATTATTAAAATGTCAATGATGTCTCCGGAGGACTTATTTCCGCCTTAATGCCGTCATCCGATAGGCTGTTGTCTTTGCGATTTCCGATCAAATCTACCCGCACGCCATCATTTGAGAGTTGGCGTTGGATTCCCAATGGGAATTTCCCCGTCTTTGTTTCCACGGGTGCTCTTCTGCTCCCAACCCCCCCACCGCACCATCGATATTTACCTGGCGGACGCATTGTTATTAGATGAAATAATTATTGTCGGGCAAAGAGAGACAGATGTGGAGGGGAAAAAAAAAATCACACGGGAACATCTGCGGCCTGAGGGGTCTCGCTCTGTGCCCATTGTGAGGCTGGATTATTTCTGGCTGCAATGCAAAGAAAAGCAAAACAAGCGACAAAACTGCTGAATCAGCGATGGAGAAACACGTCGGAGCCGGGGCGACGGGGTGTGGGAGGGACCGGAACACGAGTTTTAGGACTGATCTGGGTGGTCTTGCTTTGAAATTTCAGAAAAGACGATTGCTACCAAGGGTAAGATGAAAAATCCGCACAGATGTCAGACGTCTGTCACACTGCGCAACTTTAACAGGGGCTATAACATGTGTAAGGTGGTATTTATAAGGAGGTGTTTTTTTTTTCTAGGGCTGCTCGGTGCCGTCTAATCTGAAAGCCGTCGCGACGAATTTACAGGTTGCTGCAAGCACAGGGAACGGATATGGATTTGCATAGCACGCTAGAGCCAATAAAAATGCCCACAGCATTGTTCATGAACCCAGACGGTCGTGAGTAACAGTGACGATGCTCTGAGCTGCGCCTCACTCTGTCTTTTCAATCACGCTTCCGCACTGGAATGACGGATGAGCCCTAAAGTGATTCACTGTCCCCACAGGAGACGTACTGATCGATTTGACCCTAAGACATGTCATCCAACTGGATCACGGTGACACCCGAATCCTCAGGCGCCTTGGCGGTCAATCGGAGGACGAGCTCTTGCCAGATCTGCGCACAGACGTCATTTTTCCATCACTGTTCTCTCTAAATCAGGGATGTCAAACTCATTTTCACTGAGGGACACATTAGCATGGCGGCGGCCCTCAAGGGATAAGATGACAAAGGCAATTATTAAGGAGGTATAAATGTAGTCCAAGGTAAAATGTAACTACTCATTTGTAAGTGTCAAATATTCACAATTTATTTACTTATTCAACTTACAAATATCCCATTTGCATGGATATAAATATGTCAGGTCTTTGCTATTATCATGATGTACATCCTTGTTTTATCAGGAAAAGACACCTGAATTAATCAGTTAACAATCAATCAGTTAACAATCAATCAACAAGTCAACAACCTGGTTCCCTCAGTTGGTGTTTTTTGACAAACATCCATTCTATAAAGTGTGTATCTGCCCGGGGCACATAAAGGATCTTGTGACTTCACCAGTAACATGATCCACATGCATTCTGGGAGATGCAGTTTGTGGGTCAATGCACGATTAAATGAGGAGACTTATATTGAAACAGTCACTCAAGTGCTTGTGGGCCAAATACAATGACAAAGTGGGCCGCATTTGGCCTGTGGGCCTCCTACTAACACCTGGTATATTCTGACACAGTCTTTAAAGCGCTCGTGGGCCACATAAAATGACGCAGCAGGCCGAATTTGGCCCGCGGGCCTTGAGGTTGACACCTGTGGTCTAAATGTTCCCTGCAGCACTGATGAAAAACTCACAGACACATGTTGATGTGCTCATGTACACAAACACACATAAACATCGGGCTCTGCCTGGCAGGCTACGCTCATGACAAAGAGCCTCTGGAAATCCTGAACATATTGCAAATCATCTCGTGAAATTTGAAATTTGATTGCATCTGAGGCCTCCACATAGCTCTGGACTCCATCACTAACACGAGCATAATTGGTGAAAATTACACTGTTTCTGTGCAAATGCTGTAACGTGATATCTCAACTGCTACAACTCTCAATAATACTGTGACTGCCTGGGAGTTTCTTGTATTTGGTGTCAAAGCACACACTTTCGAAGCTGCTACTTTCTGCTGGGTGTATTTTGGGCCGCAGCTGCCTCTCCAGCATCCTGGTGAACCTACCTGACCTTTGGAGAAGAAGTTGGGGAGGTACTTCATCGCATTACTTCGAATGCAAGCAATGTTCTGGTACGTTCCCGGAGAGGAGGCACGCAGCGATCTGATGCGGTCCTGGACATAGTCAGAAACTTTCACACGAATCTCCATACCCAGAATGAGCTTCCCTGGGAATAGTGGCGATAACTCCACTACCAGGGCACAGACAAAAGCACACAGTTAGTACTCAATAATGAATTGTGTCCAAACATGTGGTTTGGAACGTACCTGAACATATTACGATGAAAATTAATTAACACATCAGATGCAAACTTACCTAAAAGTCCTCCGTATCCACAGCCAATGTCTGCAAACTCGACCTGATGTTTCTCTGTCTCCGCAGGTTTAGCGGGGAAGAATTGAGGATATAACTGAGACCAGTCCATCTCCTCAGGACAAACAGGACTGAGAGACAGAGGGAGATTCATTTAACAGCAACTATTCCCGTATATGTATTTACGACCAAACAATGTTTTTTCTTAGAAAGATCACGAGCTGCTCAATTCCTGTTTGTGCTCCTCCTAGAATCCACAGAAAGCATCAGAGAAGAAAACGCATGGATCTGTGCAAGTTCTAATCTTCCCTATGTGGACGTTCTTTATAATCTGCCCCGGTTTGCGAGAATTGTAGCATGACTCGGGAGGGAAATTGTCAGTCCAGTAAATGTGGGGTTTTATGTGTTCTTTACGACTTAAACTCAAATTCATTCAAATTGGTGATACATATACATCATTTGACTTTGCAACACAAATTCGCCCTCTGATTTGCGCCGCTTCTGTGCTCAACGGGAGGGAAATTCATTGAGAATGGACTAACTTCAACCACTGATAAGAGCGGCACACACACACACACACACACACACTCGTCACTCACTAGTCAAACGTGTGGTCTGCCATCGGGTTAGAATGGGCGCGCTGCCTGTAGTAGCGCTTCTGCGGCATGGATAAATTCATCTTGGACCAGGGCAGTAACGTTATGTAAAACTAAAGCATTCGGTCGCAGAATAGTCAACGATGACACCGGCAAGTTGTCAGAGAATCACGTTGCCTTGTTGGTTTACTGCGATAGCTCGGCGCGGTGTAATGACGTCACTGACGTGCGCCGCGCTTCCAGTTACTACTATTACTGTAAAATAATTTACAGCGACAGTTGTCGTATGTCGTAATGTGAGAATTAAAACCTCTGTTGTCCAAAGAAATTAACAGTTGTCATTTATCCGCAACTTTTACTAAAGCGTAGAGAACAATCAAACGTTGAACATCAAAACATGCTGTGCATCGTTACACCAGACCACTGAGTCCGTTTTTTCCTCTTTTTGGTCAATCGATTGGGAGCTTGGGCATCATTTTGCAGTCACTATTCAACAACCACAATCACCAGCTCTCATCTGTGTTCGTTTTTGCACTCCCCATAATCATCCTCATCAAATGCACTGTCCACTCACCCACACACACTGTCTTTGTTTTGCAAAGTAGGAGATCTCTTTCCCTCACAGTATGAGCACAATGTAACCAAAGCCTGCCTGTGGGTGTGCACAGCCTTTAACAAGGGTGCATGTTGAGTAAAGTGTTGATGGTGTCTTTTAAAAATATCTGTGAGTTTAATGATAGATCATTTGTTTAGCTTTGTTTCTTCATAGTATGATGGACACATTTGAGTATTTGAGTAACTCCCACATGAAGTGGTTGAATGGACAATTAATGGTGAGTACTGAAATATGTAAATAGAATACCCCAATACGTATCATTTCTAATTTGCACACATTTCCATACACTCTGAATGAACACAGAATATTGCCGATTTACATTAAGTATGCCGAAATTGACTGAAATTGATATTCAGATTTATTGAATGTAACATTGTTGATATCGAATTTTGCTTAATATATTGGCTACTGTGTCTCTGTCATCCATGCAACTTACCGGAACTGTTTTATATTCGGGTCTGGTAACACAAAATCACATATTCTACTGCAGGGTTGAGAGTGACCACCTGATGCAACACAAGAAATGGTTGAATAACTGTGCAAAAAGGGGCAAAAATATAGATGTTAACCGTGCTGTTGTCCATGCGGAGGTCAAAATGGGAATTATATACGTGCGTTTGTAATATACAAGCTTTGAGTAAAAGCGGCAGCATTGGGGTTGAATTTATCACATTGAGAGACTAGATATGCTCCAGTCTAATGACACTTTTCTCGTTCAAATAACAGGAGCAGCTTAAAAGCAGTTCTGGCTCTGGAGGATGAAGCCTGGTGATGGCAGCATGGTGCACCGATACGCTTTTGAACTGCAGCAGTGGTGGAACGGTGAGAGGCTGCAGAGGAGAGAGGGAGAGAGAAAGTGACACACACACACACACACACACAGGCGGAGAGGTGTTTGAGGTGAGAGAGAGCGTTCACCTGTTAGAACGACAGCACTCAAGATCAGAGAGCAAAGCCAATCTGCAAGAGGACGACATTCTTACCAGATCGATCTTTTCCTTTTTGTCTGTGTTTTAGAAGTGCTCGGATGAAAAGACTTGTAAAAATTGAAAAACGCAAAGATTCTCACCTCTCTTGGCTGAAAGTACGAGTCCTTTCTGGATCTGAGAGGCAGGGAAAAAGTCCTGCTGTTAGTTGCTTCACCTTCATAGCTGGTATTTCGGAATCGACAGGTGAAAATCTTGCTTTGGTTCCCTCCAGTCGCTCCTGTGGTGCTGCTGTGTGTTATGTGGACCTGCTGCATCTCCATCTGGCTGCCTGCTTGGGCGCCTCTAACATCTTTTTGAGGTCGATGTGCGATGAGCAACGAGTAACACCTCAGTGACACAGTAGAGGGCTGTTTGTTTGTCTGAGTTGCTCACATCCGTCCATCATCAGCTAGCTATTAGCATTGTTATTGAAAGTAGTAGTGCTAATCGTGGGGACATTGTTATGGCCTCGAATATAGCAGACAAAGATGGACGAAAATCTACTGCCTGGCACAGATCCGTCTTGGTTCATCCTCGAGCGAGCTCGGGGTGGAAAATAGAATTGAAATTCAAACAGAGACTATTTCATCAGCTGTAAGGGGAACGAGTGTGATTATCGACAAGCGCAGATTGTGAGTCGGACATTTTAATGATTGGCGGTGAGTAATAGGCGGGGAGGACATCAGACATGCAGACTTATCAAAGTCCAGCCGGCAGTCCTGATGAGACACAGTGGGCAAATCCAGCAATATTCAGACAAGATGGAGGACGTAGACTGCTAATGTTCGTGAAGACAGACCGCTATCTGAATAATAACTAAACCATAGAATACCATTTAATAATCAGAGCACATATCCAATATCTAAGGAATGACAATCGGTGTAGAATAACGTGGATGTGCCATTGCGAACAAAGGACAGTGAGGTTTTTCTTTTAGATGAACAAAATTTTTATTACAAAACTTTGTTGACTTGCACCTCCGGTCTGCGCTTGAGGAAATCGTGTAACATCTCAACTGAGGATTTAAAGGACGGCTTGTGTCCGCTGCATGGCAGGCTCCATGGCCCTCAGCACTGAGCTTCTTTTATAAAAACCAAACCAAAAACCAAACAGGAAATGGCATTGTCGCAACACGAGTCAAGACAGTAAAAACAAGACATAGATTCAAGATTTGTCGCCTTTGGATGGGTTGTTCCTCCTTTATCCTCAGCCTCAGACTAAGGCTGGCAATGTTTGCCCTGGGAAATCCGCTCTCACAGCCTTTCCGTCGCCCTAGTTTGAGCTTTGGCTTCGGCGACAATCTGCCATCGAACACAGGACTGGAAGGAACGGCAGTGTTATTGTTTGCGTCGGCGCGTGTGTCTGTCCGTTTCAGAACTCAACCTCACACCGTGGTCACCCTCATGACCACCTCCTGGTTGTTGCTGCGTAGATTATTGGGTCTTAACTGGCTGAGGATGTGCAAAATAGTGTAGCCACAGTGGTGGTTGAGGATAGTGGTCATGTGCCGACTCGCCCTCGCCGCTCCCCCCGTTTGTGCCGAGCTCCTCTCGCCGCGCCCGGCGGCCCCTTTACTGCCGGAGCTGACGGGGTCACCCAAGTCCTTCGCTTTCTCATAGTTCAGCACTTTCCACTGCTGGTTCACCGCCTGCCAGCGCTTAAAGATCCGGTAAACAGACGATCCCTCGTGGATTATAAGGCCTTGGCAAAGAGGACAAAGGACACAGCAGGCACAAACATTTGTTTGTTTGATAAGTATCGGCAAATAACAGCAGGGCCGAAAACAACATTTATTAAAAGCTGCGACAAGTTGGCAAGACCGCGACGAAAAAGGTGTGATAAAGTAATTCTGGCTGTAATAGAGTCGGAGGAAGTGTGATTTTTCTAAAAACGAGTCAGGCAATGCGGTTGCTATGCATATTACCCTCGATCTGATCTGCACAATGCACCAAATCCATCATTTCGCAATATTTAGGGGTAACATATGCACTACTTGTACTGATTTCCTCCTTAACCCTTAAATGCAAATATGGGTTCAAAAACGTCCATTGGGGTTGTTATTCTTCAAAATCTTTGTAAAGAAAAATTGTAATATATTCATATTCCAGGTATTCCTCATCAAACATGTTTGTGACATGAGGGAATATTTTTCTTTATTTATGTTTTCATTCATTTTGAGAAAATTCTCAATATTAAGAGTATATCAATTGGGATCAAAAACAACCCCACTCCTGGAAAAGTGTAGGAATTGGTAGGTTGTGCATCCAAGGGTTAATTAATGAAATAAGAACTCTCAGGTTGTAGTAACACACAAAATGGCGTTTTCCTTCCATCCATTCCTGTGAAAATCACATTTGGTTCCATTCAGCATCAAGGCCAGAGCCGCTTACCTATACACACTATGTCCATGAAGCCATACATGCCGTAGCATATTTGAAAGAGAAGGTCCTGCCGCTGCCATTTGGCCGAGGGGCTGAGGGACGACCACACCAACCAGGAGATGCTGGCGATGAGGAACAAAGAGCCGAGGATAATGGCAGCAATCTGCACCCTCTCGATCACAGTCAGCGAGATGGCTTGCCACTGCAGAAGCACACACACACAAACACACATGCCGAAATTGAGTCCTCAAGGTGCAAACTGGGACATGCCGTGTGGTGGTGCAGCATTAATGTTGCGCCCCAAATCAAATTAAATCGCAGGCAGAGTTATCGCACGTTCAAACGCCCTGATGGATCTCAACCCATTTTCCGCTGCTGATTTCTTACGATTTCACAAGATGTTTTCTCTCAAGGACTTTTGCGACTTTTGTCTATTCTGTGGCAGAACACGCGGAGCCCGAGCCACTCTGTCTGAACCGTCTGCCCTTCATTACATTAAGTTAAACATTGCAAGATATCTGTCCACGTGTTAGAGTTAGAGCACAATAACTGTTGCAATGAAAAGACGACCCTACAATCTGATGGTTCAGTTAAACTCTCGCCAAAGATCGTTGGTGCCAGCTGGCATAATATTGCCTCTCTTGTTCAGGGGAAAGTGTGGGAATGCAGTTTTGCTTTTTTTTTTTTTTTCGCTAACAGATGTATAGCGACCATACAGTCTAGTGAAGCCTGGGCGAGAGTAGGGTTTGGAAAGCAACTGAAACTTGAATTACGAGTTTCAAACACATTTCAACAGTGTAACTTCAAACCTAATTGAATGCTGATAGGTTATTAAATGCTTTGTGGTACCAGGTTATGAAGGCTGTGTGCCACATGGGGAAGTAGTGGTATTTCTATGATAAACACATGAACAGAATAGAAACACCTGCTCAACATACTTCGGATTTAAAGAGTACTGAAGTAACTGCATATATAGTATGTGGGAAAGAAAGAAGCGAAGCGAACCCCAATTGCACCCAAAACATCAGATATGATCCCAAACACACACAGACACACCTGCAGGGGGTTTTTGGTGCTGATGGCCAGGACCTGGTACTTGAAGTAGCACAGCTCACAGCTCCAGGAGCCTCTTTCACTGATCCAGCGGATAAGGCAGGTCTGGTGTGTGCACCGGACAGAACCATCACAGCGACAGGGGCTTAACAGCTCCCCCTACAGGACACGACAGGCAAAAACATGAGGAAAGTGGGCGTTCACAGAACGTGGACTGTAGCTTTGCTATCTATTCCTGTCAGCGCTAATGTAGAGACGATTATGGGTGGAACTTCCTGTGAGATCCGATAGCTGATTGCGGAAAATAATTCATTTGAAAATAATTTGCTTTCGTTTAAGCAGATATGGAACTCACTGCTTTGCTTTATAACCTACTAAATAAATGGCTTTTTGCCAAAATGTCCTTGCAGAATCTGTCGCCAAATCAGTGATAGACTCTCGGCTAGTAGCTATACTTTATCTTTCGCTATTTTCTAATGGCTTTATTGATGTAATGCCTGAAGTCTTGCCCATTTTCCACTCAGGGCCACATGGGCCCATAAATAAGGTGGAAATACCCAAATTAATATTGATAACAATGATTTTTACAATGCAATTTTCAAATTTAAAGCATAGTCCTGCTGCCCTGATGTGGGCACAGTACATGAAGGAATGAACGTAAACTTCCTGAGCTTTAAGGCATTTACCTTATTCTTTTCCCTAAACTAGCCATTTATTTGCGTTGTATCACAATACTGTGTATATTGCTTTTGATTACATCATATGTGAAATAACTAAATGTTCATTTTCTCTCGCTCTCTGTGTATTTCCTCCTCAAATTCAAAAAATTATACCTGTGCATGGACAAAAAAAAAACTTAAGTGGGTGTCTCTGGTTGTATAATTAGTGATCCCAAAGAGTGAACTAAATGGGGAATCTGTCATCAAGGCTTCAACATAATGGATAAGAGATCACCATAAATGTCACCATTACATGAAATGACAGGCTTCTCTCCACTTAACAAACAAAAGATCTCACAAGGGCAGCAACAACTAAGCAGCAGCAACTAAAAGATAAAATCGCCACCTTCTCCATCACCACCATGTTGTGTTAGGGTGTAGCTCTGCAGGAGGACCAGGCAGTCCACATCTGCCAGGTTTCTGCCCTCAATTCTGTCCCTCACGTCACATTTCGTTGCCTCTCCTCGAACCAGATAATTTGAGTTGCGATTCCTTTCAGCTGATTGGATCACGTCACTGCTGCTGTGTGTGCTGTGGACTGCAGCTCTTTCCACTTCCTTGATTTATTATTGTGGTTGATCGCAATTCAACTAATTCCCTCATTCATCCCTGTTTTGAATGGATACGATGGGATCGGTGACCAACCTTGGCGGCCATTTTTACCGATCCTTCTTTGTGTATGTCACCCTGTGTTATTTACATTTGCTTTGACTGACATATTTCACATAGCTTTTCCACAAGCTGCCCTCTCTGTATTTCTGCATTTCTCATTCCCTGCATTTTTGGCTTGACACGGGTTTGGTCCCCTGCAATCTTTGGTTCCCCTCCTCCCCAACTCCCTCCTGGCTCAGCTTCACTTTTATCCTGCCCCGGTTTAATGTCATTTACCTGGAACATGCCGCTGTGTTCAGCGGCGTTTCATCACTCAACACTCTCGCTGTCAGCACCAACAGTCTGTTTTGATGTGCCTGCTTTTTCGTTTAACCACCCATTTCCAAAATGGTGATTGCTATAATACCGACTACCACATATACTCTCCTTTTCCACCATAGATTGGATAATGTACAGTAGATGTCAGAAAAAGGAAGTCACTGAGGTTCTTGTTAAATGTCATTGTTTCCTTCCAGAAAAATACAATTTTCCCCGTGAAAAGTATCATTTTCAGCCTAAACAAGCCTCATAAACTCAGCTACACTGATACATTTGGAAATAATGTTAAATATCAGAAGATCTTTATGAGTGAAATTGCTTGAAGACACTATCAAAGAAAGTGTGTGCGCACAGTCATTTCGGCAGATGGAAACTCACATGCTGTAAATTGCGCTGCTTTATTCTCTGGATCTCAGTCTGGCTGACAATTTGTCACATCAGATGGAATGAACATTTTGGAGCATTCCTCCGGTAGTCCAGGGACAATTTTCAGCAAATATTACCAGTAATCTCTCTGCAAAGCCTAGTTAGAGTTGAGCTCCAGAAAATTTGGGGTGCTTATGGTGGTCAGTTGGAATCTCTTCAGATTTAAGGTCTCATAGGACATATGTAACATTCAGTTTTTGATCTGATCTGCTCAGTGCATTTGCAGAGGTCACGTGGTTTGTGGTTATTTGTGGCTATTCAGTCCTTCAATAAGCTCCATTAAGTGTGTTTTCCCTCATAATCTACACACACTGTGCACACACACACACACACACGACTTAGAGCTTTTAACACATCCATAAGCAGCTTGCCAGGCCCCTAGTCCTAGAAATACATGTGAATTTATACCAGAGCCAGAATAAACATTCCAATTTCAGTGTGTTCATCATCTGTGACAAAATATATTTTGATCAATTTGGCCTGTGTTGGTGACAAACAGCCGTGCCATCGCGTGTTGTTGTCGTTGTGTCTCCAGCAAAAAAATTACAGGACATCTGTTGCTGCTTTTGGTCGTGAGGTTGGGGCTCCCTCAGGTGTTGCGTTGACAAACGTCTGCCAGATTTCTCAACATTTTCCATTTTACCTTAAATGTGGTTTTACGGGGTTGGTGGATCTTCCTGCTCAGAATTCAGATTGGACGCCGGTACACAGTGTAAATACATTTCCTCCTGCTTTGCCTCTGCCTCTTTTCAACTGACGCCTTTCATCCCACTGCCACATTCAGACTCGGGCTGACAGTTTAATTCCTTACATTACATATGATGAAAAGGATTCACTCGATTTCTTGTGCTTTCACCTCAGAGAGCACTCAGGTGTAAATATTTACGTATGGATATAAAGATGCCAGGACGGATGTTTGGCACTAGAGAGAGATGGATGGATGGATGGATGGATGGATGGATGGATGGATGGATATAATATCCATAATGAATAATTCCATAATATCATATCATCCTTTTTCACAGATTTTGATCGTCCTCCTCTAATAGTTTTATTTAAGAATCTGTGTGATATCATAGTTCAGTTGCTGTTTCTTCAAAAAGCAGGTTTATTTGCAATCTATTCCAGGGTCCATGCTGGTGCCTGAGACTGTCATGAACAGATTTAAATCTTTAAGAACACAATGAATCGCACAGAGTGTATACATATGCAGGCAATGTTACATTCTGTGCTCAAATATGCAATATTTATGTAGGCATACTGTACATAACATAAAACGTGTCCCCTGCTGAGTAGTATTTCATTTTGAATACCATCAGGTGTTGCACCTAATGCTGACGTTTGTGATTTAACATTATTTCTCATTTCCAATTCAGCTCTGGTTTAGAATACCACCGATCTGAGATTCAAGCATGTGCACAGTGGCTTTGAATATTCAGATGTGGATGCAGGATTTCCCCCCCTTTGCCAGATTCAACCCCAGATGGAAACAGACAGTGACCTATTAATGAGGGACCCAAGTTTCCACTCTCATTTCAGCATGCAGGAGCCTCCTGGGGTGAAGCCCTCTGGCCCAGTCCCACAGAGCAGCCCAATCCAGCTGATTATACACTGACCTCCTTGTAGATTCCAGCAAAGGTAAGGAGGGGGAAAAAAGGATTTGAAGTTTACCTTCTCCGGGCCCTGGAAGCAGATCCGGCACTGCGGTGAACGCGACCCGCTCTCGGACAGACTGGGCAGGGAAGCAGCATCCAGACCCGTGTGAAGTTTGGCGTCTTTATCCTCCAGCGCCAGGCTGCGCGGCCGCGGGTCAGCGCCATAATATTCCTCCTCATCATCCCGCTGAGAGCAGCCCAGAGGCGGCCAGCCACAGCCCGCCGCGCCGAGCCCCCTCATCCCCGTCTGCGGGTCCGGCCGAGTGCCGGTACCAGTTCTCCTGCTTGATCCAGATCGCATCAGTAGCAACAATTTCAGTTCATTGAAAAACACCCGGATTTGATACTTGAACATTCTTTACCACACATGCGAAACTGCCATGAGAAACAAAAACAAGAAGCTTCTTCCCCCAGCTTCTCCCTACCGAGGAGAGGACGCAGAAATTGTACCTTTTATTCGCCAAGAATGGTGTTATTATTTGGATTCTTGTCAGTGGTGGTGCTGTTAGTTTAACTGACGTGATGCCATCGGAGGATTTAACTCACTTGGAGTGGAATACTTCACATTATCGCCCATAAAATACAGATCTCGGTCAGAGAAGGCATGCGAAAAACATGATAGGCTGCTGGATCAGCCCATCGCTTTTTGCATATCCTGTTGTTATAGCATGTGCACAGCACTCCAGCCAATCGGGAGGGATTTTTTTTCCGACGGTAGAGGCGTTTTCTTTCTCCAGACTCAATGGAGGCTGAGTGCCACAAACTACGAGCCACCAAAATAAAAGTCAGCAGCGGAATCAAGCTGTGTCTTTTTTTTTTTTTTTTTACCCCCCTCGCTCTTCCTCCTCCCTCCTCTCCCTCTATCCCTTCATTTATTATGAACCCGGAGTTCAACCTGCATCCCAGATTTGTCTCTTAGAATAAACAATCCGCTATGTTAGCGTCTTTCCAGTCACGAGGCGAAGAAAAAAAACACTCACACACACACACCCAAGCGGGTGTCGTGAGTGTGTGAGGGGTTCACATCAACTATAAAGTCAAACCCGGCTTTTTGCTTGAGTTTCTCATTTACCTACGCAGGGAGTCACACGGGGTGACACGCGTGTATCCTTTGTTGTCTGGCTGTGGCATCCATCAAATCACCGCGTCCCCTTGTGTCCTCCTCTTTGCGGTGACTCTTCTTTTCTTGTCCTCTCTTCAAGTGTGAGACATAGGTCTTTATAATCCAGCTGGGTGTTCATGTTCTAAAGAACCCCGTGCGCACACACACAAACATACACACACACACTCTGTCGTCTAACCGAATGGTCACGATCCCCCCTGAGGAGAACTTGCGGTCGTTCTTCTCCCTGTTTCCCAGTCATCTCTGCGCCACACACAGGGCAGCAGGAGCAGCAGTAGCGAGGCAGCCAGAGATAGATGCCGGCAAACACACACCAGCCCCCGACCTGCCCGCCGCTGTCCCCTCCGGCTCCTCGGTGCTCCTCCTCATCCTCCACATCTCTTGTTCCCGCGCATCACGACACAGCCTTCAAAAAAACCCACTTTAAATCGTGGGGAATCTCGTCTCTGCCCTTAACTTGATTTTTTCCGGTTGTTTACCTCCTGTCCGCCTGGGTTTCTAACTTCTTGACGTGTGTTATAGTCCGCAGGTCTCCATTGAAATGGTGCTCGTGTCAGAGAAGGCGGCGGGCGGCGAGCGGCTCGGGCTGCTGTCCAAGGTGCTGATGTCCGCGTGACGTAGGCGGCCACGTGCTGCGTTTAATCGCCCTCATCGATAAACGGAAAAAACGCTACTGCTTTTTTGTGGGGATATTTGCGTGTGTTTCTCAAGATTCTCAAATGTTGCTCTTCCTTATTTTGTGGGAACAGAAGATTGACAAACGGACCTATAAGGCGATAATCTTCCCCGTGGGTTCTCATGTTCTGGCGTCATCTGCTGTGTTTTCAGTTTGTACGCTTCTGCTTATCTCTGAAAGGTCGAAAGAGTGTTTGCAAAACCTCGGCGTTGTGGTTGTTGTTCCTGCTTCTTTTATCCACCAACAATCACAACATTGCCACCCACATATGATTGAGAACTGCCTCAGCGTGTCACAGTCTGCAAAGCACAACCCTATGTAAACACTGTAATTAGCTTTGATAAACCTTAAAGTAATGCTCTTAGACGTTAATCAAATAGAGAATCGTCATATGTACACAGTATAATTGTTCCTTTCTTTCTTCCTAGTATCACAACATCACAGACAAGTTTTGCCTGCACCAAACAAATTTTGGCTTTCTTCACATTGGCCTGCATGAATGTGCATATTGAGTTTATAACCACTATTGTGCTTTTAGGCACATTCTCCTCACATTCTCCTCACAGTCAAATTCAGTTTTCATCATTGCTATGGCTCTGTCTCCATCTATCCAGAACAGGCAGTACCCGGCTGTGCAACATATGAAAAAAATTGTACTGGCACAAACCATTTTTGCTCATTTGCAACAGAATTTCACAAGTGGAGTGTCTGGCCCCAAGAATTATAAAGATACCATCTGTCTTTTTTCCAATCGTCCTTAAAAATCTTTGAAACAATGGTGCACGAATTGGTCTGACAGTAGCGGCACAGCTTTGCTTCAATCAGTTGTAGCAGCAAGGTTGGTTTTCGTCTCTGACAGATGGAGTCACAACTGGAGGAGTGTGTGGATTGTTTGGCCTTGAAAGCTGAATGGACTCGGTGAGACACTGCCACCGTTTCTGGAATCATGCGCCAGGTTTAAAAAACGGGTGCACCCTCAGCATGCTGCTCACGGATAAGAAATAGTTCTCCTTTGTTTGGTTTCACGCTCATCTCCAACCTATGTGGGTTGCGATTGTCGTCAAAGTTGCGCAAGGAGACGACGGGTTTGGTTTCAAATAGGTTAGTCTGAAATGGTGCTGTGTAAAATAGAGGATAGACTCGAACAGGGTTGCTGTGAGTCAGTGCGAGGAATCCACGGTGTGCTGTGGGCTCACACAGGTGAAGGAGCTGCAAGTCATTAGTCACCCAAAATGAAGCTGTGGGCTTTTCCTGCAGCCACTCTCAGCAGCTGTGGAAGCCGCGTCTCTCAAAAGTGGGACGCTTGGTGGTGGTTCCACATAATCAACCATCTGCTACATGTTATTTTCACTTGGTGCGCCAATGTGAACTTTTTGAATCAGAGAACTGCATTTAAACACAAACCTAAGTCCTCTGCATTCAACCCTTAGATTCACACATGGGGTCAAAAACGATTGCAGGGGTTGTTATTCTTCAAAATCTTTATTAAGAAAAACTGCAATATATTCATATTCCAGATATTCCTCATGAAACATGTTTGTGGCATGAGGCAATATTTCATCATCATTGTATATATCATATAATTTTATATATCACATCATATCATATCATATCATATATTATATTATATTATATTATATTATATTATATTATATTATATTATATTATATTATATTATATTATATTTAGGGATGTCCGATATTGGCTTTTTTGCCGATATCCGATATGCCGATATTGCCCAACTCTCAAATTACCGATACCGATATCAGCCGATACCGATATATGCGCCGGTAAACGCTTCAGGAGCGCATAGGCACTATTTCGGTGTAACGCAAGCATTATTTGATTTTTATCGGTTTTAACTTTATCGGTTTTAAAGCCAAAAAATCCGATATTGATATTACATTTTTATGCCAATATCGGGCCATCTCTAA
>OMPJ01014502.1:6427-18572 GCA_900312935.1 Carapus acus | reverse complement strand
GGCCGCGACTCTCACGCAGAGGGACAGAGATCTCTGGGCGCCATGAAGTCTTGGTGGGGTGAAAACGTTGAAGCTCCCTCAGGAATCTTTTTGTTTTGCTGCGCATTGTTTACTCGTGCAAAGCTTTTATTTGATGACTCACAGCCTCGCCTCGATCGCCTTGTTTGCCGGTAGGACCGACGGGTCCGGGGGCCCCGGAGGCGCCCGGAGCGCCGGGAGCACCTGCAGGGCCAGTGTTGCCACGGTCACCCTGTAGCAGAGAGAGAGGGAGAGAGAAGGAGGAGAGAGAGAGAGAGAGAGCAAAACAAGCGTCAGACACAGCCGCTCCCCTGCAGTCTTCCGTCGGTGAGGAGATTGAAACAGGCGATTTGCGCCTTTTGAAGACGACGGGCTCAAACACGCTCACATCAGCCGAGGATCTGCACGCCTCGCACACGGTCTCACCTTGACTCCGGCAGCTCCGTCTCTACCAGGAGGTCCATCAGATCCAGGATTACCCTGTTAGATGACAGAACAATTTGCATGTTAATAGCTTCCATTTACTCCAACCAGATGCCCTTTTGAATACTGATCTGCTGCATAATGAACCCCCGGTCCAATTTAGAACAAACAAATCCATAATAATGCGATACGTTGCAAATGTACCGCCTGGAACAGGGAGAAAAAAAAAAAAAAAAAAAGCTGTGAATTTTAATCAGTTCGGCTTTCACATTTACAACTCTCCCATTTTGTATTCACAGTGATGGAGTATCCAAAACAAACCTCTCTGCCTGGTTCTCCGGCTGGTCCGGTGAGTCCGGGTGGTCCAACGGGTCCAGGGGGACCGCGGTCTCCGGGACCGCCCGAGGCGCCCTGTTTCCCGGGCTCACCCTGAGGAGGGAGGAATCAATCGTTACCGCGCCAGGACACAAACCTCAGGATGAAGGACGAATACGCAAAGACGTAAACACATCCAGACATGACAGATCAGGAAAATGAGTCGTCCTCAGCTTGATCACTGGCATAAATCCCAAACTCACACGCTGACAACGCCTTGTTGTTGTAATTCACATTTACATTTCAGTATAACTCAAACATAATCAGTGAGACTCACATTCTTTTGGCGCGATTCAGTTTCTCTTAGGGAAATAAATAAATCACATTCTGTTACCTTAAGTAGCTTTTTCGTATTGAGGCGGGATGGGTCAATGTAAACACTTTTACCCACGATACCCAGACAATTATGTGGAGATCTCCACCAGGCTTAAGTTGTTTTTGTGAGCCTCTGGCTTTGCTAATGAGGCTGGAGGCTGGAGATGACATGTTTTGAGCTGGGAGGCACAAAAGTATTTGGAGAAGTGTCACATTGGTCATTATCTCGCAGCTACTCCGCCGCAGTCACAGACTGACAGTCTGAGCGATGACGAGGCCGCTGACAAGCGTGTGAATTTTTGGGCAAATTTTCCGTTAAAGAAAAAAAAACAAAAAAAACAAAAAAAGAGAAATAGCCCAGGCTTTGTGTGAAATGTGGAATTTGACTTTGATCCATTGAGGCTACAGTCCAGAATCTGTCAGTGGGATCTCACTCTTTTTTTTTAAACAAAGTCTGCGTCAATTTAGGAGCATTTTCACGCTGAATAATTAGAGTTGTGGAGTCTTCAGACTTACAGATGGTCCAGGCAGGCCGGGGAAACCTCTCTCGCCACGCTGTCCGGGAAGACCCACGATACCGCGCTGGCCGGCCAGACCCTGAGGGCCGGAGGGACCTAGAGGACCCTGCGTGAGGAAAACAGAGAGGGGAGACAAACCTGATGAACTAACGAGCTTCTGAGACATCGGGTTTGATTTATCATCATTTTTCATCATGGTTCACTTTTCTAATTTGGCTGGAAGCCTGGTTTCATCTGACTTCATTAGCCGTTGATGCTTTAAAGTATCAAGCGGATCAGCCAAAATGCAAATGTGCTGCATCTTATCTTGTTAAATGAGAAGATTCCTGATAATTCTCTTGATATCATATCGTGTTTTTGAGCTGTGTGTGTCTGTGTGTGTGTGTGTGTCCGCCTGTGTACTCCTTTCTGCTGCCCTGTGCTGTGAATTGGGCCTCTGTTATTATGGTCTGTGACGGACCTTGACATGTGTGTGTGAGCTAATGGAGTGTGTGCCCGGCTGCAGCCCATTACTGATGAAATTGCTCCTATAGGATGACAGAGATATATAAAAGTACGGAAAAGGAAACAACAAATACATTTCTGGATTTCTTGTTTTCCAGCCTGCTGGGAGAGACGTGCCATCTCAGTGACACTGCAGGTTATCCGCAGACTCTGCTAGAGCTTTAACTGATTGGATGATTAATTATTGAAATTGAGAGATTAATCAGATGCTATTTCAGCAACTGCTAAGATCATTTATCAGTGTAATTGTGCATAGCACATTGGCTGCTTCTTAATTTTCTGTGCTCCTTTCCTCCTCGGTACAACAGTGTGAAATACTGAAGATAACTTTGGGTTTGCAAAATAACAAAATCTCTGCCAAGTCCTCGCTGAACTCTGGAGACACGAGAGAGGCTCTGCACCGTGCGTAAAGCACCACTTTTGAAGATAAAAAATTAATAACCTAATGCTATTTGACGCCACAGTGACTCAAGGAAAATTCCCAAATCATGGCGGACTCACAGGAGGACCGTCCTCTCCAGCGTCTCCCTTCTCTCCAGCAACGCCAGCAGGGCCGCGGAGACCAGCGTCCCCTTGTCTGCCAGGTGGTCCACCGTCTCCCCTCACACCCTTGGGTCCGTCTTTACCAGAGGGTCCAGCAGGACCAGCAGGTCCAGGGTTACCCTGAGACATGTGAAGATAACAGCTGATGAAGCACAAGGCGAATAGAGAGATTCCACCATATTTACGGTGAAGATGGGACTGAACTTACATTGGGACCAGGAGGACCGACTCTACCAGCAGCTCCAGGGAAACCAGTGGCACCCTGGCAGAAAAGGTAGCAGTTAAAGATGAAGATAAAAAGTGTTTTGACAGATTTGAGACAATTTTGTGCTCTAAAGGTCACTTACAGGAGGTCCCTGAGCACCACGAGCTCCTTTAGGTCCAGAAACACCTGTAGGTCCCTATAAGAAGAGAAAACATCCCATATAAGTGGAAGGAGGTGTCCACCCAGTCAGACACTTTCACCCAACCCTTCAAAGTAAGATATCTCAATTTCATTCCATATTCTTTACGTTGTGAGGGTTTGCTTTTGATTTCACTTCATTCACAGATTACTTTATACATCCAGGGAGTCAAGGACACTTTGGCAAAGGGGCTAAGAATTGAACCAGCGACCTTTAAGGTGTCTACATGGCAGCCTTACTCTTTCATGTCACTTCTTTAGAACCTCAATATAACAAAAAAGAATTCAACTTTCTCATCAAAATGTTCAAATGTTGTTGTCAAAGTCAGTGAGCACGGCCCTCATTCCCTGTAACAGGCCTCCATTATTCATGCTCCCGTCTCAGGCACACCCAGAAGAAAAAAAACACTCAATAACTGTGTGACACCCACAGCAGGTCCAGGAGCACCAGATGGTCCTTGAGGTCCAGGGGCACCGGCGTCGCCCTTCTGCCCAGACTCTCCTTGCTCTCCCTTGATTCCAGGCTGACCATCAGAACCCTGGGGAGAGAAGAAATCAAAGCCTGTGACAACCGAAACCTCACGACAGATGACAACAACATGAGGTGATTAAAACACAAATAACACACAAGTCGTGTATCTTACTCTCCGACTATATTCACTCAAAATGTTACAATAGGAAACTCATCCAGCAGCTAGCATTGTAGATTTAGAACCCTTAATTAGTTATTCCTTTGACATAAATTCAATAATAAATCAATACACAACCACAGACAATAGAATTCATAGTCACGTCCTATATTTGTTTGTCATTTTACTGGTACACACACGTCTTTTTGTTGTCATTGGGGGACAATAAGTAGATCAGCTTCATGTATACTTTATTATTGAAACTGGCATTTACAATACACACAGCTACAGAGTGTAAGTTCAGCGTGTGTGTTGTCCATGAGGTATATTTGAATAGGGCCAATAGGAACATTTATCTTTAACCTGTCTGATGAAATGACATTTCAGACTGCAGTTGCTTAGGGTCAGATTTAATGAATTTGTGCTGTTTACACGATCCGACATTTGCCTGTGGGTCACACATGAGTAAAACCAAGTCAGATTTGAGCCACTTTTGCCTGTAGCGTGAACGTAACCTTTATTTCCAGGATGTCTTGTCTGTATTAGCACAGCTCACCACATCCGATAAGTGGAAATGATATTTCTATTACTTACAGGGGGGCCGGCAAATCCAGCTGACCCTGGAGGTCCGGTCTCACCCCTGTCACCCTGCAGGAAGGAGAAAGAGGAGAGGAGAGGAAAGAAATTATGATTGGCCACTGCTGGCTGCATTTGTACATCCTCCTGCGTGTTATTCTGTATGTTGAAGGCGACAAAAACCAGTTTTCGAATGAATGGACAGCTTTATCAACTCTTGGAACACTTACCGGAGCACCACGGGTACCAGGAGCTCCAGAAGGACCAGCGGGACCAGATTCACCCTAAATAAAGACACAACCACGTCAGCCACAGACGAGAAAAGGGTGATGGAATGAAATGAGTCACGCACAGGCTCCAACCCGGACAGACAACGCACACAATAAGTACACACGCGTGACGTCTGGGGTGATATTGAACGCCGATATGAATGCGTTTAATAAAATCACTCACCTTCTCGCCGTTGGGACCGGAGGGGCCGGGAGGGCCGATGGGGCCGGTGAGACCCTGAGATGGGAGATCAGAGCGAAAACACGCGTTAAAGCCTATAAGATATGACGACGATTCGCTGTGGCGGAAAACGAGTCGAATCCCAAACCGGTTCTTAAAAAGCGACTCACTCTTCCTCCGTCTTTGCCAGAGGCTCCCTCGGGCCCTTTCTCTCCAATGTCACCCTGCGAAAATGCAAATGAAACACATCAGCGCGGGTGGCGCCGAGACTCTCGAAGGGAACCGCGTTCCGTTGATCGTCACTGACTCGGTCTCCTTTGGGTCCAGGAATGCCGGCGATTCCTCTTTCTCCGGGCATCCCCTGTAGACCCGGGGGGCCCTGAGCTCCAACGGTGCCGGACGGTCCAATGGCTCCCTGAGACGGAGAGAAATCAGTGGAGGTGAGCGGAAAGAGAAGGAGAGATAGGCCACGATGATGATGATGATGATTATCAGAAGGTTATTCCTTCATCCTCACACTCCCTTGTTCTTTTCAATGTCATAAATCTCAGTCATTGCCAGGCTTGAGGAAGAAAGGGGTGTTGCCATCGGCACCTTATCTCCGATCACAGCGACTGATGGCCGGAAACGAGGACCGAGCAGCCTTTGATGGCTCCTAATCAACAGCTGGCAGCTTATCGGCAACACTTCCCGCTGCCGCCTCGGACTGCACATCAAACGCACCAGCGAGCGGAGACCCGGCTGCCAATATTTGGTCATGAATCTGTGGCCCTCGCTCTCACGGGTCCCCATTGACCTGAATCGTTCTAGTATATCATTATATTCTCTCCCCCCTCGGGCCGTTTCAGCACCTGGGTCTGTTTACCACGTCACACTGCTTGAGACATTGTATAGTGGCAGTTCAATCAGACAAAGGGTCGGCATATGGGGGAGACATGGGGACTCTGATGGTTCTTGGGATGATAACAGCGGTCGGCCCGTTTGATAACGTGGAGTCCGATATTCAGTCCGTCACGATGCCGTCTTGCTGCTGCCGTTATTTGTAACAGCACATTTGGGAGAACCATTTTTGAGCTGCAGCAGTACTTCTCAAACCTGGCAAGGTGAACGTTGCTACATCATTACCATCATCACTTTTGCTTATTGTCCTTTCATGAGCGTTTGATAGAATTGCCTCCTGGAGACAATTGAGGTTTCTCTGATTGTGATTCACCTTGGCTCCATCAGTTCCAGGTGTTCCGGGCAGACCTCGCGGGCCCTGCAGACCCTGAGGTCCGGCAGCTCCTCTCTCTCCCGGGAAACCACGTTCACCCTGCGGGAAAACAAATCCAGGCGGTGAGGCGTCGGCCAATCAGACGGCGGTTTGATGACGGAGGGAGAGAGAGAGATTTGGACTTACTCTGGGCCCAGTAGCACCGGCAGCTCCGCCTTCTCCAGGAACACCCTGCGAGGGAGCAGATGAGAGGGATGAGCATTGAAAGGAGAAAAATAGAAAGTAAACAAACAGTTTACAGTGTGTAGTACAGGTACCAAAAACAACAAAGCTCAGCTACTCTCTTTTTAAAATGTGATGCATTTCAGAAAATACTCTACAGTGCCTGTGACCTCTCATCTCACACAGAGATAGGAGAAGGACAAAGTTGTTTGTATGTGTATCCCGGAAGTTGTGTGATATTATTTTTGGCTTTTATTGAGATTGCAAACGTCATTCCATCCCCCTCACCTGGTCTCCAGGCTTTCCTCCCTCACCAGGGGGGCCGGGAGGTCCGGGCAGACCCTGTGCAGGAGAGAGATACCAGAGCGTTATCGGGAAAATCAAACACAGGAACAACACAGGCGACCTCACGGCGGAGGGAAATCTGAGGCTTTGGTGCGGCACAGTGGGGGGAAACATGGATAGATAAACGGTGATGACGGCGATAAGCCGAAAGCCACATTTGCTCTGTGGGAGCAGGATGACTCACCTGGAAACCGGAAGGACCGGGCTGCCCTTGCTCTCCTCTCTCTCCTGCGGGGCCCTGCGAAAATAAACAGGCCGGCTCAAAGTTGGTGACACGTCTCTGACGACTTTCACCGACACCCCGAGGAAAAATTTCCCCCATCACACATCACAAAATGGGCGAAATTCACAATTCTAAGGTTTCATATTTATCGTTGTCTTTCCAAATGGGAGTTATTTCACTCAAATCGCTAATTTAGGATAAAAAGGGAGGGATACATGTGGCACATTTCTGCTCCAGACAGAGGAAATCACTGAGGGCAGGAGATACTCAAGGTTGTCTCGGTGAGCAAATTGAGGAAAGTGAGAGATAGTATCGGCTATGGGATGGGAGTGGGGTGAGAGAGAGAGAGAGAGCGAGAGAGAGAGAGAGAGGAGAGAGAGAGAGAGATGAGGGATGAGGAGAAAGAGAGAGATACTGTGACAAAGAGAGAGGGACAGGGAGAGACAAAAATAGGGCAGAGCTACTCACAGCGGGGCCAGGAGGTCCAGCCGAGCCTGTTTCTCCATCTTTGCCGGGCAGGCCCTGAGGAGAGGGAGGAAGGGAGGGAGGGAAGAGAAGGAGGGGAGAGACAATGATGAAAGACAAGTATCAGTGCGTGTGTGGACCGTGCCGCCACGGAGCGCGCAGGCAGGCGATAGCTGTAATGGAGCTCTTGAAAGCATTTCTCAGAAAATGAGAGCAAATCCCCAGGAGAGTGACGGGAGCGGCTGAACACTTACTCGCAGACCGGGCGCTCCGGCCAGACCCTTCTCCCCCGGCTTGCCATGCTCGCCCTGCAAAACAGAAGCAGTTAGCGCCCAGACACAGAAGTCATTGACTGGTTTGAGGGAGCGAGTTTGTCACTCACTGTTGCTCCTTTCGGTCCGGGGAATCCCATCACACCAGGCTGTCCTCGGGCTCCCTGTGGGCCCGGAGGTCCCGGGCGACCGTCCTCGCCAGCACCTCCCTGCGAGGGAACAGCGAGGAGACGTATTAGCACGAGACTTGACCTCAGAAACAAATCCCGAGGTGGTGACGGCTCCGTCTCATCCAGGGACGCGGTGAGGAGACGAAAGTTTAGGACACAGTCTGTGTGTGTGTGCTGAGGGACTTTTAAACTCCTCTCAACAGACTTACAAGTCCAAAACATAGTCCCACTAAGACCCGGAGGCCCAAGCCAATCCTCGCAAATGTCACGACTCGGACACAAACTATCGACTAGCGTCTGACTTTGTTGTCATAATGAAATCTCGACTCGTCGAGCATATTTGAAACCTGAACGGCTCCCGGGTGAGTCTGCAGGGTAAACACCCGATAAATCTTCCAGAATTGAATCATAACCTCCGCTTGTGAGTCATTATACGACAATCTGAGCACATTTGGAAAAGAATCACCCGGCCTGGGCGGTTCTTCATGCAATATTAAAAACTCCAAAATGTGTGTACATTCATTGCGACTTTGCATAAACACGTCAACAACAAAGCGGGTGAGGAATGATCCCATAATGCACTTACGGAAGGCCCGACTTTGCCTTGAGGACCAGCATCGCCTGGGCGGCCCGTCAGACCCTGTCAGAGAGGCAGAACGGTGAAAGGACGGCCCGCGCAGCAGAGTGCATTGTGGGTAAGAGAATTCATACAGCTTAATGAGTGAAACTCCTGCTGGTAAAAAAAGGGCAACGGATTCAAAAAAGTGTCAGAAGATTTTTGTGAATGGCCTTCGACTGCTAAATTTAGCACATTAACATTTGACTCACAGGCCCCATGGTGTGCAAAACCATGAACATCCACTTGTTTTTGAGGAGAAAATTCTCTCATCATGATGATGATTATTGATAACATCAATGCAGCTAAATGATGAAATTGATTATACTTGGCATGTAACCACAATGCAGTATTAATGTTATAATATGTATATATTGCATATAAATATATGATGAAACATTGTGAGAACTTAGCTAACAGCTAAATGTCAATAAAACACTGTGAGCACTTAGCTAACAGCTAATGTTAAAACACTGTGAATTCTTAGCTAACAGCTTAATGCTAAAATACTATGACCGCTTAGCTAACAGCTAAATGCTTAGACACTGTCACCTCTTAGCTAACAGCTAAATGTTGAAAGTTTAGCTGATTGCTTAGTTGCTGACAAGCCATTCAATTTCACCAAATAACTTACTCTGCGCATAAATAACAATGGAAATTAGTCAAACAGCTGCTGACAAAATTGAACGGACAGTTTCAGAACACGAAACTACAGGGCTGTCACAGACATTTGGCCAGTTTGTGTTATCCTGTGCCTGACGCGGTAAAATGTGGGCGGACTGTGAGGAGGAGGAGGCGGGAGGCTTCGTACTCTGGCTCCGGGCAGGCCGGGCTCGCCGGGACGGCCTGGATCACCGTTAGCGCCTTTGGGGCCGCTGGCTCCGGCGGGTCCACGTTCACCGGGTGCCCCCTGTGTGACCAGAATGAGAGAACCATGGTCAGGGAATCGATCTGAGAGGCGCAGGCAATTGGTTTGGGAGATGGAGTCTTCTTCTGAGGGAGTGAGGAGAGATGATAAGCTGGGAGATTAAGCGCCGGCAGATTCATTTGGGTGTAAGTGAAATAAAACGGGCGCAGATAATGTCAAATGAGACGTCAGGCGGTCAGATTGAGCTGATATGGATTGTGGGTCACCAGGCTTTCAGCTGGTTTAGAGGTGATACTGCCATCGTGTGGTCATTTCGTGGAACTGCAAATTTTTCCGCGCACAAATATCAAGACCAAGTCGTGATGCCTGATCAGATGTTGAGTTGCAAAAGGTTATGTTGATATCAAATCACTTCTTCGATCAGAATTGATACAAACTACCACAATTCTCTCAGTTTTACCATGTTCATTTGCCTTGTATTATGAGAGTGAAGTGGAAGCAGAGTCAGATTCTTAATTTATTTGCAGACACCTGACAAATGACACTTACTGTCCCACTTGACCACCTGACCAATCGTAGAAATTCTACTGTGTGTAAAGCAGTAGTGGGACCGACGCGGCAGCTGAGCAGTAAACGGTCTGCTTTGAGTCAGATTTAGTAAATTGATGTAATCAAATGTCCTCATACAAATAACTGATGAGTCAGAGTGTGAGAACACTGTGATTAGGAGGTTCAGTGGCCACGATGACAGCGGCCCAATAAAAGCAGCAGATGGATGTTATATTTGTGGGCCGCACAGATTTACTCTCTGAGTAATGATGCATCTCAAATGATCTTGTCTCTCCACTTCCACCCCAGATGCGCTTTTAATCTGAAAGGATTAGACGCTAAAAAATCTCTCTGGGGACCATCACTCACCTTAGGACCAGCCAGACCATCTTGACCAGGGAAACCACGGTTTCCAGGAGAGCCCTATGAAAAGAGAGAGAAGGAGAGATGGAGGACAATAAGGTGAGTGCGCCAAGGTCAGCGTGGAGGAACGTCGATCACTAGAGGGCGCTGCTGAGAGCTTGACGGCTGGAGAGGTCTCAGAGTGGCAAATCTCTACCTCCTCTCACGACACTCACTCTCTCTCCTGCTGGTCCGATAGGCCCGGCTGCGCCAGGCTCCCCTCTGGGTCCTCTCTTGCCCTCCTCTCCCTGTGGGCCATGAGCTCCCTGAGGACCACTGGGGCCCTACAAACACATCACAGGCTGCCTTAGCGAGGGAGGACATTGGACACATTGCAGACATTTATCTGGAAATATCACCAAAACTCACGATTTCTCCTTTGGGTCCAGCTTCTCCCTTGAATCCTGCAATACCTGGATCTCCCTACAGGGCGACGGACACACACACCGGCAGGTAATTAGCCTGAATTCAGATCTTCTTAAGATTTTCTCTGGATTGAGTCTGGTATGGGTACGCACAGATGTTCCTTTGGGGCCGAGAGGTCCAGTTGCCCCCTGAGGCCCTGGTGGTCCACGAGGTCCAGGGAAACCAGGAGCTCCAGCAATACCAGGAGCACCCTAAGGAGAGAGAGAGAGACAGAGAGAGGGAAGATGTTAATAAACGAGTGGAGATCTGTTTCAGCTAATGGGAGCATCTGTAATATTTCTGGGACTTTGGTAGCGCAGCTCTAATTCACTGGGAGAAAATAGAATATATGATTATCATCCATGTGCAGAATCCTCCAAAGGGACTTCTGTTCCTTTGGCTCACTTAATATTTCATACATCACTGAGCCACTTTATAAGTCTGCACTCGTAGGCGCTGAAAAATGTTGCAATTTTAACGTTTAACAAAAGGGACACAAAAGGCTGCGGAGTGGCGCTGCCTCGGGAAGACAATCAATCAAGACTCAAGTTCATCGGTTTGAGAAATTAAAAATGAAATGACAATACGCTGGGGCTTCACACTTACAGCTGAGCCTTTAGCTCCGTTGATGCCGTCAGTGCCGGGGTTACCCTGGGGAGGAGCAGAGGGAGGAGAGGCCGGTGAGCCGCGCGGGAATTGTGCCAATGTGAAATCTGCAGGAAATGTAAACCGGATGTTTGTGTGTCCTCACAGAAGCACCAGAAGGTCCAGGTGAGCCGGGCGTGCCGGACTCTCCACGGGGCCCCTGACCACCCTCAGGGCCGCGGGCACCAGTTGGACCGGCCTCTCCCTGGTCAGAAACACACACACACACAGCGACTTAGAGACACATGAAGTCGGCAGAGAAATAATTATCTTACAAAGCTAGTTTGCCTTTAGCGATCATTCATCATCTGTGATAAATATCAAGTTATAAAGGCCTGAAATTGGACCAGAAATTTCATTTGACAGGGACAACGTGGTGACTTCATCATAACAATGTCCTAAAAAAAAGGGTCCAGGCCATTAAAGTGTGCGAGTTTATGGGCAAGCGAAGTACATTCACAGACTCTCGAGATGATTTTAAACATATTCAAATTTCATGAAACTCCCTGGACGGGATCATACGACGCTGACTTGCATCCAAAATACCACGTAGGACTCGGCCGACGTCTGCAAATGGAGTTACGATGGACGTCCACGCAGATGACACAGTATATTCACTTAAAAAAAGACTGTATTTTACGTTCGGTAATGTTCGTAACAACTCAAAGAGGCTCCCACTGAGTGCAAAACACATCCCGAGGTGTGTTTGACAGCATCTGATAAACAGTCCTCAAACAATAAGGACGCAAAAAGAGCTTTAAATGGAGTTACTATTACTGGTGGGGGACAAAAACAACATCGCATTTGAATGATAAAGTATAAATCTACATGGGGGCGCTATTTAGAGGGCCAATTACTAGTCTGTCACAAAAAAAAAAAAAAAACTAAACAAACACTCCTCTCTGCTTGCTCGGCTGTGCTGGAGTCAGAGCCAAGTGAGTAATGTGTTACAGAACCACCGGTGGAAAAAAAAAGAAAAAAAAAAACACCACAGCC
>OMPJ01014486.1:1793-17211 GCA_900312935.1 Carapus acus | reverse complement strand
AGGGTTAGGTTTAATTATAGCTCTTGTATTATTTCTGAATATGTGCCAATATGAAGTGGCTATAGTGTGTGTGTGTGTGTGTGTGTGTGTGTGTCAAAAGGGATAAGGGTTAGGGCTAAGGTTAGGGTTAGGTTTAACCATAACTCTTGAATTATTTCTGAATATGTGCCATAAGGAAATGTGCGCTACAGAGGCTCTGAGCGACAGTGCGAGTGTGTGTGTGTGGGTGTGTGTGTGTGTCTGTAGGGGTAGGGGTTAGGGTTAGGGCAAGAGATAAGGTTTGGTTTAACCATAACCTTTTTATTATTTCTGAATGTGTACCGATATGAAGTGACTATGGAGGGTGTGTGTGTGTGTCTGTAGGGATAGGGGCTAGGGCTAGGGTTAGGGTTAACCCTTACCCTAACCTAAGGCCCTCATCACAGGACATCATGGGGAATCTGTGTGTCTTGCACTGCAAAGCGGAACTCCTCTCAGGGCGGGAAAAAGTCAGAGGGTTCCTTGAACGCAGCGCATGGTGGCACCATATGGACGCGTACGTATGGAGCTGGAGGATCCAGTTATTTCTCATAATATTATGAAAAATAGACAAACTGTGATCACAAGTTCTCGGGTAAACGCGAGCCAATGCAGGTTGTGTATTTCCCACACGCTGCAGCATCACTCTGATGTTACTCATCCCTGTTTCAGAACTCCAGTTTCATAACTTCAGGTGTGAAACTGTGCACATCCATCATCAGAGAGGTGTTCGGGGGTCAGGTACAAAAATTGGAAATATGGACATCCAGTCCAGTTGTAGATAAAAATGGAATCAGCCAAAAGGCTTCATCAGAGGCAGGGTTTGGGACAGAACGCCGCATGGCCACGGCTCCACAGCGGAGGAAATATAATTGATAGAGATGTGAGAGATTTAGAGGAGAAGACACGCAAGCAGCTGCCTGACTTCACAGGAGCCAATTAAAGAGCTTCCTTGGTGCTTCCCAACCCCACACTCAATATGATATGGGCAATTCCAGAAATCACACAAGTTTCATCTTATCTACACACAAACAAAAACACAAACACACGCTGCTATGCTTGCGTCATGAACAGATTGAGCGCTTTGAGAATCGCCGCTAACCAGCAAAAGCTATCAGGACATTTGTCTCCAGGAAAGTGGAGGCTGGGTGGATTTCAGCCTGATCACCAAGCCTCCATCAAAGTCCCGCCGCGATCGAAAATGGAGTCGCAAGGGCTGATGGACGAGGTCACGTAGCTCAATCTGTGGTTAAACAGGAGAGCCGCGGAGACGAGCGCACGGGGAACCCGAGCAACTTGGCCGGCCGGCTCCTCCCGTCGCGGGACGACAGTGACAAATGACGGCATGGACGGCGCGCTCGAGTCGTGAGTCTGCCACCGATCCAGACGTCGGTGATCCATCTCTGCTCTTATTGCTCCCTTGCGTTGTCTTCCCGACTTGACCGGTCACGTTTGGCGCCTGACAACGGGAGGAATGACGGTAGGAAACGATCCAGTCATGAATCACGACTCCTCCCGACACGCGTCCGCTCCTCTCAGCTCTCTGCTGACAGCCGCATGAGTTACGAGCCACGCGTGAGAACGACGCGCGATATTCCTCATCGCAGTCGCCGTCGGCGACGGCCTTCGCCTTCATTTTCGGGCAAGAGCGATACAACCACCGCGTGCTACCTAGGTAACTCCTCTCTGGAGGCTCTGAGCCGCTCCATCGCTGTCAAGAAATACAACTTGGCTTCCCTAATCTCCACTCAACCCTGCAAACACAAGGATTTCCACGCCAGGCTCAAAGCCTTGCAGCCCCCCGCCGGGGAGAGGATGGAATCCGCTGAATCATCGCGGTAATGGAATTCGCACGTTAGCTCCAAGTAGAGAGGAGTCGCTGTGCCGAAACAGAACGGCGGAGTTTGCAGGTTCTTCCTCGTGTCCTCCGGGGGGCTCCACCTCCTACCCCCACAAACACACAGCTAACCTGAATTGGAAACTATTTAAGTCTGGGCTCAAGGGCCACGGTGACTTTTAAATTTTGACAGACGGGCATTGAGTTCTGTATCAATCTTTAGTGGGCCACATCAAAAAGACCTTCGGGCCCGATAGGGCCCACGGGCCGCAGTTTGCCCACTCCTACCTTATATGCCTGCGCCGGGATTATTTACAATATTATGGCCGACTTCAATCGACCTCTGCTGTTAGCGACGTGTACCAAAATGATCAGTCTGACATAGTTTACTGATCCTGAGGGAAATTCCTTCCTGGCGTTCAACCCATCCTCATTATTTGAGGCGCAGTCAGCTGCTCAGTGAGGCACCTGGGGAGCAGTTAGTGGGACGCCGAGACTGAACCAGCAACCTTGTGGTGTCAAAACGGGATATTAAACCAAAATTAGAGGACAATCACCGCAGTTGGCACTTAGCTGGCGACAGCAACTTCACACTTGGCAAACATCTCCAAGAAAAGCTTTGGTGTTGGATTTGGCATCGAATGTAAGAGGAAAGAGAAGAAAGAGAAGAGGAAGGAGCTTTCACACTTAGTGGCAAACATGGTGGCACAGAGGAGACTAAAAAGAGTGGAAGGACGATATCGTGCGCAATGGTAAGGAACCCAATGCCACCATGACTTCACCACTGCCGTTCTTCTCTTTACAACCACGTGGGCTCACAACTTCTCAATCGAACCTCACCCCACTCACCTCCTTCTGGTGGTACTTGATGGCCAGTTTCAGCCTGGCCAGGTCGCTGTTGCCCTCCTCCTCCAGTATGTTGGCGTCGTCCCTGTAGTTGAGGATCATCTGCAGCTCTCTGGAGCTCCTGGTCTGGTCCAGCAGGTCCTTGGCGAACTGCTTGCACTGCTGCGACAGCTCCTCGTACTCTGACTTGAACTCGTTCTCCACCTGCCGAGGAGGACGGGAGGCGTCAAAGAGGCTCAGCCGAGCGTGTCTGGGAGTGGGACGTCGGGTTTGATACCTCCTCTGAGCGACGTGCGGGACTTGACAGATTTTGGAAAGTTATCGGGGGAGCTTTTGAGGCACTTAAAAGTTTTGGGGACGGGCGGACAAGCTGGAGAGAAAATTGTCAATTTCCGTCTGGAGATGAGACGACAACAGACAGTTTGTAGCATATCTAACAGGTGCAGCTCTGTGTGGCTATACCGAATTATTCTGGTCAAATAATAACGGAAATATGGATTTTCAAGGGGTAATTTCTTTCCTTCGTCCCTCCTACCTGACTTTTATTCTGCTTCATCTACACAATCTGTATCCAATATGTCACTGCTCATCTTCATCCCCGCTGCTGGAGCCCAACAATCCTAATAAACGACAACAATCCGCCCGCCGCTATGCTAATTGTTGCGTCTGGGCTCGCGAGTCCCACGGCTGCCGCGTCACCTTGCTGAGCTCCTGCAGCTCCCAGCTGAGCCTGAACGCGGTGAGGAAGGGGTCCTCGCTGGAGAGCGCAATTAGCGACGGACTTGACAGCGCTTTGTAGATGTTGAGGCGTGAGCGGGAGTGCCGCAGGCTGTCCACGTCCGAGCTGGACACACACTCCACGCAGTTACACCGCACCTGCAACATCAAACACGCACAAACACACATCCGACACACACACGCAGACATTTTAATGAGGGTGACAGTGTTTGATACATAGCGACTCCATCTGTACTGTATGTGTTCATATCGGCCGCCATTTTGAACCTTACAGTTAGTTTATGAGTTTATGGCCACATTGTATCCACAGGGTGCACAAAAACAAAGGCAAAGCACGGACACACACACACAGTACACACCTACACACAGATGCAAACGAGCAACACTCAGTTTTCATTTGTTTGACTTCGATTTTAACACTCAAGCCAAACACAAACGGGCCAACGTAGTAGGCGAGTGTGTCACCTAATGATCCACATCGTCATGTAAATGTGTTTGGAAGGAAACACCAAGTCCCATTTACGCTCCGTTGTCAGGCTGGAGCCACTGCTAAATATTGTGCGCACGTGCTCACGCCGCTGCATTACCATTACAATCTAAAGTGGCCTGACGCGCGACGGAGCGTGAAGCATGTTGGCCCGATAATAACTGCGGGATACAAATGCAAATGACGAATGGGAGCGAGTGTGTGCGGCGCGCGAGTGTGTGCGGCGCGCGAGCGCTGCGGTCGACCCACCTCGTGCGGCTGAGGCATGGACACGCCTTTCTGCACCAGGAGCTTGATAATTTCATAGTTGTTGGTCTGCGCGGCGAGGATGATGGGAGTGATGTCGGGGGTGAAGTCGGAGAATTGCTTGTCCAATAAGATGGGAGGAACCTCGAGACAGAGGGAGAGGGGAGGACTAAGAGAGTCAAAGCTTTACGAACGTGTACAGCAAATTGCTGGGAGTGAAACAATTTATGCAAATTTACACAGTTCAGCCGTTAGCGCCGCATGCTTGGCGACGTGTAGAGCCCTAGCAGCGCTTTCGCGCCATTTAGCCTGGAGCGCCGTGGAAGGTGCGTGGTCTGATTAAGCACCAGGGCCTGAAAACACAAATCTAACCATCGTGACGTGTAAACCGGAGGCATTTAGTCACTGTCAGAGGAGAAACGTCAAAGGTATTGGAACTGACTAAAATAGCAGCCAACGCTCGCCTCTTCAGTCAATGTCGCACAACAGCTGCCGTCAATATCAATCCAGCGCGGGCCAATCGGCCGGCGGCGGGCTGCAGTTGTGAGAAGCCCATCAGTGTTTTCGCCGTTGCAAATTTAATGGGGTGGGAGAAGCGGAGGGTGGACGACGGGGGTCGGGAGGTGTGGGGTCATCACCATAGAAATAAGCTAGTTCGACCAATAGCTTTTATTATCTGGACCATTTAAGCAGTGCTGATCTTCCCTCGCCTGATGCTGGAATGCCGCCCATGAGGAATAAGCCAGGCTTCACCCCTCTTTTTCTCTCTCTCTCTCGCCCTCGTTCTGCTTTTAATTGAAGCGGCCTTATCTGATTATATGACGACGAAAACGGGAGGAGGGGGAAGGGAGGGGCTAGATGCGATAGATAAGGTCTGCTTAGCATCTAGATTGGGAGCAAAGTACAGCACGAGCGAGGGAGTACGACTTTGGGAGTTGGGTAACAGCGTGGCTGCGCCCGATGAAGCTGAACTGCCCGTTTGAACTCCTCTCACGCTCCTTTCCCCGGCTCCAAACACACAGAGGAGGAAGCCCCCAGACAGTCTTGATGCTCTCCAGCAGCCCCTGTCCACAAGATGTCACAGTTCAGTGCGCGCAATTGCATCTCGGGGGGGAAAAACAACTGAAACGTGGAGGTGTAAACAGGGACGTGTCTGAAATTGTAATTCCGCTCAAGTTGCAGACTTTCACAGTGCAAACGCTTCCTTTTGTCTCTGGTTACCTACTCTGAAAAGAGACAAAAAGAAAGAAAAAAGAACCCAGCACAGTGGGTTGATTGATCATTTCCACGCACGAGCACTTGTTTGTATATGGAGTTGTTTGTTTTCCGCCCAGAATGTAGAGTTCAGGGTGCTGTTTTGAAGCTTGTGGTGTGTAAATCTGACATGCTGTCAGGAATTTCTTGTAAAGCCTGATATGCAGGCGAGGAAAAAGGTCGGGAGAGCTGCCGTACATCTCAGACGCATCAGCGGCGGGGTTGGCGTTTGACGTGCAACAGCCGCCGATCAGATGGAAACTGAGCTGAACTTGTACATGGTCCACCAAGGCAATTAATCGGACAAAGTCTCTCAAGCAGTAGAGGGTTACGCACACTCCTCGCAGCTATTACGCGTAAATGTTTCAACCTGTTGTGCTGGCGGCGCAGAGCGGAGCGGGTCCAATCGCTACATCCTCCGCTGCATCGAATCAAAAACAATCAAAAGCGCCCGCGCGGCTTCCATCGCCGTATTACGTTCCATCATGTGGACGCTAATTACCGATATAGTTCACCCACCGAGACGCTGGCACGCAGCCACTGAGAGTCTTCATATTTCACAGAGGAGGGTGATCTAATAAGTCGGATACCCTCCTCTCCGAGTTGGGGGGCCGGAGGAGAGAGAAAAAGGACATCAAATAAGTCCCATCGGTCGGCCCTGGCCACTGCCAAGACGTGGCTGCAGGAAGCTGCTACATCAAAACGTTATGCTAATATGTGGGGAGCCCTCTCCTGCGCGTTGCTAGTCTAAGAGCGAGGTTACGCCATCGCTTCCCCGACACAGTATGAGCATCCATGTGTGTGTGCGTGAGGAGTATGAGGGGCACAGCGTGTTCCCCTGGGCAGCAGAAGTGTGTGTTTTGGGTGAAGCTCACTGGCGGGCACTCACATTATTTGGAGAAAGAGAGTTTGACCCCTGGGCCACATGTGGCCATTTCAGCTGTTTAATCCGGCCAACCAAACACTTCCACAGCAAGGCTGAACACTGTATGGATTTCCCCTTTCCACCCATGCAATACCCAGTCTGTCCACTAGAGTAGGAGTCGGCAACCTTTTTGAGGGCTACTCCATGGGCACTGAGTACCATGAAGGGATAACAGGACTTGTTTGGTACAAACTTCCTAAATAACAAAACTGCACGGATCACTTTTTAAAATAAAAAAAAAATGACATAGATAAGTGCAAAAAATACAGTACTACCTTGACATACAAGCAACTCATCATGCGTGTTTTTTGAGATACAAGTCGTCTCTTAGTCCATATTTTTGCTCTGGATACGAGCAGAAGTCCAGAGTAAGGAGTCTTGCTTCAGTTAGTGCACTATCTATGACGGGTACCACTTTCTATGACGACTCGAAACTCTTAACAAACAGGAAGTTCAGCATTGGAAGAATCATCGAAGGCTCATCATGGGTGGTTTGAGAACTTTAAGAAGAGAACCAACATCCACTGGTGAGGCATGGAGAAGCATCAAGTGCGGACGATAAGGTGGCAGAAGGATACGTCACTCATTTGGCCGTAGGTGTTGGGAGGAAGGATATGTTCATGCGAGCAGATCGACTTTTCAGCTCGGTCATAGAATGAATTAAACTCATATCTTAAGGTACTACGGTAATAATAATAATGGTGAGAGGCAAGTGTAGTTGCAACACTGTGTGAAGAGAGTGCTCACATGCAATTATTCCACACATTTTTAGAACGTAAACCACATTCTAAACCCTTCACCCAACACGTTTCCATACTGCCAATCTTTAGGGTAAGCTAGGCTAACACGGGCTGCTCGGCCCAGCTGTCATTCTCCAAATTTCCATAATGTTCCACATGAATACCTCACCAAATGAAAGTCAGCATTTCCTTTTTGACAGCGTGGACTTTCGATCCCGTACGCCTCCACAACACTGCTGCATTTTACATGCGACTCAGTAGAATGCCACAAGCGTCTCTTTGCCTGGTGACAGCGAGCTGCTGGTGTCATATCTTCACTTTGAGGCTAGCTCAGTGAAACTAAATGCACTTTCTCATCCAAAGCGCCAAATTCAACAGCCATCCAGTGCAATTTCACTGAATTTTGTGCTGGAATGGATACAGGAATGAGGTCATTCTGAGGCAAAAAGTGAAACCTCGTGAATGATAGCGAGCCAATCAGTGGGATGCCTCCAAACTCATTCCGCTCTGAAAAGGAAAACAAAGGAAATCAATCATGTGACCCGCTCGTCACCCTTTCTCTTGCACACGCAGCTCCCACCTAGCAACAGAGGTAGGCAACGCGGCCACGCACCAATCATTTGCAGCGGCGGAGCCTCTGGCAGATCGAAATCGAACCAAAATCGTCACCAGCTGCCGCTTTTTCTTGCATTAATCCCTTTGTTTCTCGCTACCTGTCAATCAGCCACCAGGATAGGACACGTAGGAGAGCACACAATCACCACTCAGGAGGAGATGAAGACATCTCCTCACTTAAACCTCACACATTGTGGCCTGATTGGGGGCGTAATGGTGGAGGCGAGGGGGCAGCTACCTCACCTGAATTTGTAACAACAACCTCGGTCCCTTCCAGGGAAAATGGCAAGAGAGGAGTGCAACATTCCACTCTGATGTGATTGCAATCGACCGAGGCGTGTCTGTGTTGTGACCACGGATGGGAAAACAAATTCCATTCCAACAGTTTATTTCCAATGATGCGGAGACGTGGCACCGCTGATCTGTGTTTGTAGCCCGCCGTGGCCGCGGCAATGGCTAGTGACCCTGCTTTTGTTTGTCGGGACAATCCTTGGAGACGATTTGGATGCAATCACGCTGATGACTTGAGTTGCTTGCGAGACGCCATAACCGTAAAGAATGAGCGATGTGAGGTCACGCTATTGCGCCGCCAGACGCTATGTCTCGTGTTGTTGCGCTCGCCAAGGGGAAACAGGGCGTATCCGCCGCACCGATTACCTTAAAAATGCCACGATAACAGGGTGGGGAAGAGCAAAGGACCTGACGGGGCTCTTAATTCAGCGGCGTGTCGAGCGGCAGAGCTGACGTCTGCACGTCTTTTCTCCGAGTGAGATGCATGAGGCTGCTTAAAGTGATGATATCTGGCACCGCTCCTCAGCCAGAAACAAATAAGCCTGGCGGGGTTATTATAAACACAAAGATGAATACAGACAATCCCCGGCCAACATGAATCTATTTATGAATAAATCTTGGCGGGGATGCGAGCAACAGATCGGATACACCTCCCCCACCAACGACAGCTTTTTACCGTGATCAATGAGCGTCTCTGAGGGGTATTTTGTGGCACTTCACTGATCTATTTCCATAACCTACTGGCGTGACGGGAAGAAGCCAGAGTGCACATTAAGGTCAGAGAATGAACAGAGCTGATGGGTGTCACCGTTGAGCAGTTCAGACGGGAACTTTATGGCTTCTGTATCTCTGCCCAACCCCTCATCCATTTAATAAACAAAGCTTTTCCTCTCTTGTAACTCCCGGTCTATCCTCCTTTCCGTTTCCCCTCCCTCCTCCTGCCTAATTTCAGTTTGTGTAACACGGCTAAGCAAAGCCAAGTGTCCATTGGGATGACACAGAGCAGCAACGCAACAGGAGCAACAACAACATCTGAGGCTGCGATTGCCTGTGAGGTCTAGCTTCAGGCTTGGAATTTAAAGTTAAGAGTTTCGGCATTGATGACAGAAGCAACCTAGTTAGCTTACTTTTTTTGTGTTGCGGTACCTTGAATTCAAAAGTAACTCTCCACCAGACACTAAAAAATGCAGCACCGGAACGATTTAGGAGAAAATGTCTGAAGAAATTTCACCAGAATCTGAACAGATTGCACACAGCGGCAGAAAATAAGAGATACAGTACGGCAAAACTGTCTTTAAACAGTAAGGGGTGCGTTGCTGATATATTTGCCATCTGTGCCAGTTTGACTGTGGACTGCTGTGAGTGACAGAACAAAAGTGTGTGTGTGTGCGTGTGTGTGCGCGGGCATAACAAGGCACAACAGAGTAATGTGTCCACTGTCTGGCAGCATGAGCAGTGAGAGAGCAAACGTCCCTCAGCTGGAGTGTAATCGGTGCAAAGTGGTGCCATTATAAAAATCAATTATCAGATTTGTTCTTGATTACCATCATTCAAACTCAGACAAGAGCTGTCTGGAAAAATAAATCTCTGTTCAAATCCCTGCAATCGAAGAATCAAATTTATGCGACATTGGTGGAAGATGTGCATATTAGAGCTCATTTTTTTGTCCTCGCGATCGTCCTTATTAGGCGTTGTACCAACCTTGTCCTACTTCCGCCGCAAATGTCAATGTTTATCTTGCTCAGTGGTGCTCTTGTAATTATTTTGGAATGTCTAAAATGCAACAGCATAGGGCAAAAAAAAGAAGATGACAATACGTATTATAAGCGCTGTCACTGAACTGTGAGTATTATTTAGATCACAGATACCTGCGGGATTTGGCTGCGAAACAGTTGGCAGCAACAGTTGGGCCGCGTTCAACAATTTTTGTATATTTAAATTATTGCTCCGCGATGTTATCGTAAACAGAATGTGTGGCTGGTACGACCTGATAGGCAGCCGTACAAAAGAGGCTTGTTGTGGTTCAATTTGCGCGTTAAACAGATTGTGCGTTGATGCTAACAAAGTGTGAACGTTCATTGAGCACAGCTGGGGGGAACTTGTAAAGGTGCAGAGACGGATTAAAGATGTTGTTAAATGGGGCAACCCCTGCAACAATAAGGTTGTTAAATGTGTGCCAAGTGGATTTGGGCTGGAGCAACCAGGCTAGAGGCATTTTGTTTCTTGAAAACGGTTCCACCCTGCATCTGAAGGCTTGTTCACTTTCGATCAAATAACAATGAATCCCAGGGGTGTGTTTTCTTGGAGTTGAGGGGTGGACGACAGGGTAGATTGAGGTCTGAAAGAGTCCAGGGACAAGCAAACTTTTTGGCTGAAGGGCCAGAATGTGTTTCAGGGAAGGGGAAGAGGTAGGGGGCTGGTGTGGGAGTTGGAGCTGGGGTTGGAGGGGGTGTTACTCCTGATGGTCTGGGTGACCAATGATTCGGTGAGAGTTAGGGTTAGGGTTAGGGCCAAATGTTTCTCGAGACACCTTTGACGCTATCGTTTGCCCACCTTTGAGCTAAACCAAAGTGCAGAACCCATCAATAAATAGCAGGAGAGGTCCAACTCAGCACCTGCTCCCACTTGCCACCCTCCCCAGGAGGTTGAAATGAATTTGGCACCGTAAATCATGAATTCTATTCATGATTTAAACAACACTCAGTTATCTCGACAAACCCACAGTTACGATAGGCACACATTAACTATTTATCTAGTAAATGTCTTGGAACAACCCCTTGCACTGAACTTTTTCAACAAAGAACTTATTCAGCAAATTTCCGATTTTGTTGCCAGTAAACCTGACAGAGTAAAGCGTCCTCAGAAAGCAAACACAAGTCCTGCTAAGACGATTCAACTTCTAATTGGTCTTCATCAGCACTGAGAGAAGTTTGTACCCCCTAAAAACCAACACCTGCCAAAGAATGAATCTAATTTGTCAGCTTTAGCCTTGAATGGGTACTGTCTTCAAATAGAGAGCTGTATTTGAGCTCTCATGCACTCTCCCTCTGTCTTGCTCTCTTGCTCTGCTAGGTAACACACAACAGGCTGCGGGCACACACTCTCCCCCAATTCTCTCGCCCGCAGCACGAGATTGCCTGTCACACATCACTTGGCCGACCCCGAAGCTCCCGTACCTGCATGCCACCGCTCGGCTTCTTGTGATTCAGCAGGAGTTCCACGGCTCCCACCACCTCCTTGCGGATGGCGTGGAGCAGAGCGTCGCCGATGTAGACGTTGAAGCTCAGCAGCAGCTCGATGATTTCCAGGTTCTCGTTCTCGATGGCGATGAGCAGAGCGGTGCGGCCCAGGGGGTCGATGCAGTTGACGTTGATCTTGAAGTAGATCTCGGCCTCCTGGTTAATTTGAGAGGCAGTTTTAGTAAAATTAACGGCATGCTGATGTGGCCCTTGAGTGACAAAGGAGTCCCACTTCTACATATGTACAGACCTCCAGAGCCTGCTTGACACTGGCGTAGTCTCCTTTCTCCACCGCGCCCAGGTAGGCCTTCTCCAGGGGTGACAGCTCCGACTCGGCCCGCACGATTCTCAGCGGGATGCGGTCCCGGTACGAGGAGCTGTCAGTCCGCCGGTAGTACAGCTGAGACATCTCCCAGGACTTCAGCTTAACAGCGCTGTGCTATCACTGCTGCAGCTGCTGCCAGGCGAGGGAGTTTCACGCTGGAGGAGACGGGGAGGAGGTTGATAAGGAGGTGTGATATCAACACCATTGCTGTGTTGGGTTAACACGTACCACGAGAGAGAGGATTGAAAAGGATGATGGCGAGGAGTAGGAGAGAGGTAGACCGACCTGACTGTACAGCAAGCGCGTGTGTGATGCTTTTGGAGGAAAAGAGGTTTGCTCTTTGAGGTTTTGGTTCTTTTGTGGCCTTTATTGTACATCAAGGATACTTCATATTCGTCCCCCAACCCACCAAACGAATCCCAATCACACCCTCATCCCTAATCTCTCTCCAACCACTGCTAGATGAACAATGTACCACAAGATCATCGGTGACGTGATAACCCAACATAAGAGTGCATCAGGAGAGTGCTGCAAAGTTGAGATGCTGCAATCTCAGAGATGAGGAGTTTTTTCCTCATGCAATCTATTCGCAGATGCCTTGATTAATATCATTAGTAATGGCGGCTAAGTGTGTGAGAGTACGGCACTCGGTGGTTGCCTAGTGACGGTGAGTGGCCTTTTCCTGAGCACCTCATCTCCTAATCAAGGTAAATGATATTTAAAGAACGACAGAGTACAGCTCGCCAACGTAAGTCTCGTGGGCTTCAACCACCATCAGTTCAAAGGCACCGCTGGAACAGCCTCCATCGCTGTTGATCTTCAGTTTAACTTTTTACAGGGCACCAGTAATCCAAAGGTCTATGAACCCTGCTTGATGAAACTTTTCCTCTCCTACTACATTGATCGTAGCCATCTCACACTTTGTCACTCTAGCTCTTCGGCACCATAACAACCAGGCAGCTATCGTCTCCTAGGTAAGGTTGAGGGCAAATTTCTATTTTCTACTTCGACTCCCCTCACAGTGGCAAAGGAGGAGCTGTGACAGGGAAAGCTGACAGTTCGAAAGACGATTTTTTTCCCCTCCCACAGGGTTTTTTTGCACTTACAAAATAACAAAAAACAAAAACTTTACACACAGCTGCATGTTAAAACCTTTCACTTGGAAAATCCAATCCACCACCCAAGGGTCTTGTGTTTTATAGTAGTTTCAGAGACTATCAGGAGGACAAGAGTGGCAGAAAATGACATTTTTTAACTAGTTCTACAAAGTCGATTGAGAGGAACATTTAAAGGACAAGAAAAAAGGAAAAGAGAAACAAACAAACGAACAGAACGGAGGTGAATACTCAAAGAAAAAATCATTTGGTTCCTAGTGGATTAGCAAACAGTTCTCTCTTGACAAGTAAAATGTAAAACTGCTAATTTTTCTGAGACCGCGTAAACACTTAGAAGAAGAGTTTAAAACTAATCTTGCATCTTTAAGCGTGAGCACAAATTTGCTGAGGAAACCTGAGACAATTATCTGTCTGTATTCTAAGTAGAGCCTGTAGCGGTCACTCACACGTGGAGTGGAGGTCAGGGATTTAATTACGGTGACAGAATCACAAGCTAATAACCGCAAACCGCTGTTCCTAAGCAACATCTGTTTAGATTTATGTCCCTTGTCATCTCCAGCAGCAACAGAAATCGTCCCTCTGTCCTCAGAAAAGAGCGCAACAATTCTGAAAAGGGAATGTTTCTCCAAACCTCTTTGGAAGCTCATGGTTACACTTCATTTGAGGCGCAGTGTGTTGGAGTCATGGGATTTCGTTTAGAATGGCAAATGCCTCCGAACACGTCGCCCGCAGGGCCTCTGAACACCGCCAACTCCAACGCCTGAAGCTTTGAGGGGAGGCGTAGAAAATCAGGCAACCGCGCAGGGGGAATCACAGCAAAGCAGCAGCGACACATTAATCGAAGCTGTTTTGCGGGAACAGAGCCTTTGCGCGGGCTCGCACGCAGCGAGCAGGACGGCCGACAAGAAAAACTACATTACTAATCCATCCTCACCTGCGACGCTTTCGCATCGCGGCAAGCAAAGCGTGAAAGGCTCGGAGGAAGACGGGGGCGGGCGGTCACCTCTGCGTTTGTGTCTACCGCTCCTTGGTCGGTTGGCGCTTCATCTATTCGCGCGGGCCGGCGAGCAGCTGATGAAACTAATAGCTTGGGATGGAGAAGTGATTGTGTCTGAGAACAAGCTCCCGAGAGTCTTTGTGTCTTTACAGGGTTTGTGTTTGCATTGATTATTCTAAACCAGGGGTCACCAACCTTATTTGGCATTGAGGGCTTCTTCACGGGCACTGAGGAGTACGAAGGGCTCACAGGACCCGTGGGATACATACTGCCTACATAATAAAACCACACTGATCACTATATAGAAATAATAAGAATAATGATGATAATGATAATAATAGTAGTAGTTGTAATAGTAGCAATACTACTTGAAGAGGCTGCTCACGTGTCAATGGTGATTATTCCCCACATTTTAGGACCCACCCCACATTAGAGAACATGCCACATGGGCACCTTACGTGGTCCTTACGGACGACCATTTGTCTATGGGCCCCTTGGTGACCCCCATTTTACACGGATGTCCCAAAAGGAAGTTGAATTTTTTGAAAATATTTACAATATCTTATATATATTTCATATTTTTTAAATAGTTAATCATGTCGGCATTAACGGTTTGTCAAAATATTTTCACTCGTGGTCTATTTTGACCCCTTTGTAGGAACTCCACCTTGTTTTTACCCTAATACCAAACACAAGTAAGGTCAGTATGAGCACATATATAAGGGAGTTGTTGATGTTGTTGGGTACTTCTTGACGTTGTCAGGTACTTCTTGATGTTGTGGGGTACTTCTTGATGTTGTCGGGTACTTCTTGATGTCTCAGGTAAAGGACCAATCAGAGGACAGGGCTGTCATGGTGGCTCAAAGACTGGCCTGGATGTCTTTCAGCCGAAGTAAGTCTTCCTCTTGCAAGTTGAATATTTCATCTTGTGTTACTATTATTGATGCTATCTGCGCATGGTTGTTGTATACAATGTTGATACTATGACAACAAGGTCCACTTGAGAGGATCGGCTCGCCTGAAAAGATCCTCTGACGAGCTGTCAAAGTGTTATGGTGCTTCGACAACTTTCGTCCTTTCCTCGAAACAGGTCCCAGCGTGTCTTGTGTAGCACGTTTGAAAGAACAGCGACACTCTGAATGTTTTTCTCTGACCTCCATCTGAGCTTGCTAGGGGCCATGTTCCCCTCCTCCTCCTCCTCCTCTTCCTCCTCCTCCCCTTCCTTCCTCCTCATCTTCACTCACAGGCTCGTCCCCCTGAGGCTGTGTTTGTATTCGCTGACACCACTTAACAGCAGACGGCGTGGTGGGTGACAAACAAAAAACAAAACAACAAAGAGGGAATCGCAACATCCGGGCCGGTGACGAGGGAAACGCATCAAGAGGGCAAAGTTTGCAAAATATGATGAAGCAGTACATGATGGTAAATGAGGAAGGAGGATAATAAGTGTGTAAAACACCGTATTATTTCATATCACTCGGGGTTGCGTGCAGAGAGTCTCTCTTGAAGAGGCAATTGCCTTTTCAATTACTTCAGTTAAACAAGATGGTAATTAAATCATTGCAAAAATTGAGAGTCTCCCGCTTCTTTGCAGACTGAAGCTATTTGTATGATTTTTCAAGGGGAAGTTGGGAGTAATTGGTGGATGCACCAACGCGCGCGCGCTCACGCACACACACACAGAGAGAGAGAGAGAGAGAGAGAGAGAGAGAGAGAGAGAGAGAGAGAGAGAGAGAGAGAGAGAG
>OMPJ01014474.1:0-12388 GCA_900312935.1 Carapus acus | reverse complement strand
GGGAGGGGGCAGAGAGTTGTGTGCGACTATCGAAATGGGGGCTCAGGCGTGTGTAGGGAGAGTTCGGGGCGGCGGAGGATGGCCTCCTTGCGCGTAGGCGGCGGCAACGGCGGCTCATACACCCTGGGTGCAGCCATGGCGGCTGCCACTGCCGCAGCGGCGGGGACAACTGGCCTGAGGGCTTCCAGCGTGGCTACCGGCTGGGCAGACATCGTGGGGACGGTGGGCACGGCTGACATGGCTTGCATGCCTGGCATGCCGGCGATGGCCGTCACTGTGCTTGGGGACGGGTAGGCGTACTGGAACTGCGGGTACTGCTGTAGTTGCTGGTAGTACTCCGCATAGTACCTAGGAGTGGAGGAAGTAAAGGGTGTGGGGACAGACGGGTTAAGGGAGGAAGAGGAGGGTTTAGGCACAAGTACTTCAAATGTGCTTCCAGGCGGAGAGAGGCACTAAAATGTTGCTCAGGTGTGTCAAAAGGAGGAAGGATATCAAAAAGGCCAGTAATGGGGGCGATCAATCATCCAGTGTCTCCGAATGAGAGGAAGGGGACGGAAGGACTTGGCAACATACACAGCCACAAAAAAGCAAACCAAGATCGTTGAAAATGCAGCAAAGCATTTATCTTTTATTTTATTTATCAAAATGGATGAGACAGAATGTAAAACTCTTCTGGATAACAGCGTGGGTGACTGAAGACAGATCTGGAAGGACTCCGTGCTAAACTAAAGCCGTGGTGGCACGGTTTGATTGAGGCAGCGGCTGAGCTCGTCTCCTACCTGGCCATCGGGTCCTCTGCAGCCTCCACTGCTTCTTCTGCCGCTCGGCCAGCTGGTGTGGGCAGCAGGGGTCTGCGAGGCTTGGCTCTCTGGTACATGAACGGTTTCATCACCGGGTCTGGTAGCAGCGGCGCCGACCTCCTCAGGGGACTGCGGTCCCTCTCGCCAGACTTCGCCGCCGCCGCCGCTGCCGTCTGCTGCTCCGCCACCACCTGCTGGCCCTGAGCAAAGTAATGCGCTTGCCTGGCCGCCTCGAAGATGGCGGTGGTAGGATCCGCCGCTCCCATGGCGCTGATGTGAGCGTAGGCCGGGGCGCCGGTGCTGTAGAGCGCTGGCGCCACACTGTAGGCCGGGTTGACCGTGGCTGCGGCTGTTGGCATCTCCAACCCAGGAGCGGTGGCCAGGTAAACAGCTGGATTGCCTACGGTCGGGGTGTAAACTGGAGTGCTGTAAGCGGCGGCGGCAGCGGCGGCGGCCGGAGAGGCGGCGACCTGGCCGTAGATGTTCGGGGTCATCGAGCCGTACACCTGTGTGGCACCTGATGTGAGAGCTGCCTGATTGGCCACTGTTCCGTAGAGCTGATTGGCAACGTTGGCACCGTACACCTGGCTGGCGAGGGCGCCGTACACGGCCGGGTTCACCGGGTTTCCATCCGTGCGTGTGCCGGTGGTGATTCCTGTGAGGGCCGCGTAGGTGGGGTCAAAGGTGGAGGTGTTGTAGACCGAGTTGTGCACGCTCTGCTGGACCTGCAGGGGCAGTCCGGCGGCGGCGGCGGCGGCTGCAGCCAAGACGGCGGCCTGGCTCTGATACTGCTCCAGAGAAGGTTTCCCAACCGGGCACTCTCCCGCGTAGTGACCCTGCTTTCCACAATTGACGCAGGGAATCTTTCCCGTAGGCGCCTGCTTGCTGGGCTGGACCTTGGACAATTCCACAGACAGGGGGCGACCCTTGAAGGAAGTGCCGTGCAGGGCCTCTATGGCCTGGAGCGCGTCCTCCTTGTTTTCCATGTGGACGAAGGCGTAGCCTGCAGAAGAGGAATGCCTGGCTGTCATTGAGCGCAGGGACAACAATTAGGGTCATTGTGGCATCGCCACAGACATGCACTTACACTTATCACTCTATAAGCACGAGGCCGCCCCGGAAACGCGTGTGTTTGTTTTGACGGCTCGACGCCGTTGTTAAAATATCGTCACATCACAGTTTCCGTGGAGGCCCCATGCATGCTACAGCTCTATGATAAGACGCCTGCGTCATTTATCACTCATTCAAACGCATTCCTTTTGAATATGTGCCCTCACCACATGCAATTCCTCCGACAACTAGAAATCTACACTTAATTCACGAGTGTAATCAAAAACAATAGACAGGATCTTAGAACAATCAATAGGCAGCCAATAACCTCAGAGACGTGGCTCACCTTTGACCTTGTCACACTCAAGTACTTTTCCAAAGGTCTGGAACAGCTGCTGCAGGTCTTCGGTGGTGCACATCCCACTCAGGTTACCCACAAAGACCTTGGTAGAGTGCAGCGGCCTGCCCCGCGACTCCTCCACCACCAAATTCCGTCCACGGAACTCCCGTCCATTGAGTTCCCGGATGGCCCGCTCGGCCGCTCCCTCGCCCTGGAGGTGGACGAAGGCAAACTGTCGCAGGACGCTGCAGCTGACAACCTGTCCGTAGGGCTCGAATATGGCCGACAACTCCTCTTGGGTGGTGTCCAACGCCAGGTTCCCCACGAAGAGCTTCACTGTGTGGCTCTTGTCCATGGCGCTGCGAGGGGACAGAGGAAGTTAGAGTGGTATGTGGGAGAGGGATAAGCGAGCGGGATTAAACGCAGGGCGCGACTATCTGTCGACACGATTGTAACACAACGCCGCACCTTTGGAGTGTGGGGGTGGAGGTGGGGACAGGGCGCAGCACACAAGGACACAGCTGAGCAAGCCTTTTCTAAAGTAGCCTTAACAGCGCACAACAATGCGGACCAACGGTCTGGACGGGGCTGCCGACCGTGATGTTGGTTATGAAGATATAACTAATAAGAAAGTCTTCCATGAAATACTATGCTAATACCAGCTACAAACCTAATGTACATCATTCAAATAGAAGGAAAGAAAAAGGGTTTCGGGGTGGGAATGCTGCAAATCATTGTGGAGAACCTGTAGGTTTGCTTTCTAAATGGTTCTGAGGTTCGAAAAAAGGAGGGGAATTTAGGGGGGTAGGGGTGAAACAACCTTGTTTACACTGTGCTGCAGTGTTAGGTTGGCAGCCAGAATGCAAATTCAGAGTTATGTAAAGCTAGCTACGAGATTAAATCTGACAGGGGTAAGCGCCCGAGGTGGTTGGGACATATACTTCTACAAAAAATACGGCATTGCTCCAACCGCAAGGGGGCGCTCTGTGCACCTGCGCCATGCCCGCACCTTACATCTTAAGTCCCGCTGCTCTAACGCTGCCTCGGAGCCGCGGTGAGTCATTAGAACAATCAGCAGTCCTCCTCCCTGCCTCTGCACTTAGGCCCGCTCCGCCGCGCTCCTTCCCTACGCCGCCCCGCTCCGCTCCGCCTTTATGGCGACAGCGACTCAAAGGGCAAAGCGGAACACGACACCTTAGGGTGACTTTGCTATTTTCTACCTCCAGGCCGCCCCGACACAGCCTGCGCCACACAAACAAGTCAAAAAAACATCTGATCGCACCCTTAATCGCGTGTGTGGTAGATAAACCGTATGTGTGTGTGTGTGAGAGGGAGAGCGCCCCAGCTGCATATGGCCGCCGCGCGGCTATGTGGGTTCATCTGAGGCATTACTAAGGGGGGCCGCTGGCGTTGCGATGACGATGCGCCGAGCGAGGTCGACATTCACATCGGTCCGCTCCCTAATCGGCCCGAAAAGACGGTGTAAAACGAAAATGCTAACGACACGGTTGCTAAATTAGCGGCTGGAGGAGGGAAAACGCGGCGCCTGCGTACGTGTGTACGGCAAACCCGATGCTAGGTTTCGGCTACATTCATTTTCAAAGAAGCACCCGCGTACAACCAATCGAAAGCTACGGTCACGAAACAGAAAATAGTAGAAAAGCGGCCATTACCCTGAGGAGAGGCTGAAATGTATGAAATAATCGACCGTAAAACGATCGTAGCTCGGCGATCGTCGCGCTGTGACAACAATCACATTTTTCCCCCGCAGAGGAACGAATACAGTGTAACACCGAGCGGCTATACTCAGACAAACACCGCGATCTATCGCCGTCTATCGTTCGATTAAACCGCCGGAATGACTTCGATGCTCAAAACAGATGATTAACGGAGCCAGATGGGGGTTAATTCGAGACAATAGTGGCGGAAAATGCGATATAGTACGCGGATCTACCATCTTACCCAGGCGGTGCTGTGTTTCAAAATGGTAGCGCCTGCTTCCGTTTGAGCGTCGGGCATTCTGAGGAGGGGGAGGCTGCCGTCGCCGCCGAGCAAGAGGATGCTCGGGCCCCCGAAGCTGCACAAAGAGGAGGAGAAAAGTCTCACTCTTGCGGCCCGGCAGCGCGACATACTGCTTTTCTTGGGAGCGAAAAGCAGATTAATCCCTTCTTAAGCGATGAACTCATAAATGTGATGCGCAACTTGGTTATTTGTGAGGTGGAAGGTTTGAGAAATAAAATAAGCGTAAATCAGCGTTTTCCACCGTTTGATCACCGTCACTTAAAGGCTGGCCCTGATATCGATATAAAGCAGACTTTAACTAACCTGCGACAAAATTGGACGAGCGTTAACGTCATTGTTGGCAACAGGCAATTGACACTTCATTAGCTGTGTGTTTCTTTTGTGACATTACTTGGCTCAGGGACTTTGCATTCGTGAAATAAATACATTTAGTGCATCAGCCCACAGGCTTACTTCCCAGTCAAATAAAGACAAATAATCATATATTTTACACTTTAATATATATATTGTGACAACATTTTAAATAGTGGAATGCTCGATCGAGACAGGGAGGCAGTATTACTAACAAGAAGGATGGTTTTAGAAAATGGACGGATGAATGAATGAAATGTGAAATTATAGGCCACAGAGGTTGAAGCTATGCTGCTCCATGTCAAAGCATACACATTTTCACACACATTATCCGTGAAGTCACGGTTATTCCCAGGTACAACTTCTGACTTACATAAATCCTTTTAATGATTCGTCAGATATATCACAACAAGAAACGGGATCAAGTATTTTCAGGGATCACTGGCGCATACACACCTCATAAATCTATCTCATAGGGGCTGGTGTTCTCGGCCTTGCACAAACGATTCGGTGTCATTTCACCAATCTGTTCATTCGGAGATTCGTCACCCAGAGTGAAAGGGACATGTTCAAATCTCGGGGTGCAGGGGGACTGGCAGAGCGAATGGCACCCTCACAAACTTGTGCACCAGAACAGGGCAGGAACTTTGACCTCTAGCCCCATGCCGAGGAGACAGCTGAGCTTGCCAAGCACCCACTGCATCGCTCACTTTTACTCCCAGTCTGATCAGGCTAGAACATGACTCCTCTCTGCCCATCCTAGCCCCACCCCCAATTCCTTCCACCCCCGCCTGTCCTGTCAAAGGCACTTGCTCCACCTTATGGGTGGATATGAGTAGAGTGTGCGACACGATTATTTTGAGGTTAATGTAAGGCTTAGGTGTGGCTATTAACCAACCTGTGTGGGCAACACTTCACTCGTGTCAAACTCTGTTTATCCTCGATCCCATCAGCTCTCCACTGACCAAACTCCCTCCATGTCCTCTCTTCTTCTCTCACTGAGATTTTCTCTCACCAGACCTCGTCTGCGTTCCTTTCTGTGCAGCTCTTTGATCAGATTGTCGATGCAACAGGAGAGCAGAACCGCAAACACAATCACACACAAGTGGGGTTCAGAGGTGTGATGCAGGTATCTCCACACCACTCTTGCTTCGGCCTGTCCCTGCGATGGGCCTGTCCCGCTCCTCCCACAGCGTGACCCCGTCGCAAGCGCAGATCTGCTTTGGATTTTTAAAAAGGCCTGCCGAGCGAGCGATGATCCCACAGGCCAGCCTGCCAAGGAGGACAGAGAGAAATGAGAGACAAAATGGCCCCATCTGTTATGCCGCGTCTGGACTGTAATCCCGGTAAAAAGATGTTCATAATTCTGCGTGGCTGCCAATATCAAACCTCTCTCCGGAGTTTCCGGTCAGTTTGGACAGAGGGTGTCTGCCCCTCCCCAGGTCGTCCTTGCCTTCATCCACCACCAGCGATCGGCCAATCACGTCCCACACCTGCCATACACGAGGCGTCGCATCATTACTTTAATCCCTCGCTAAGTCATCATTCACTCATCGCAGATTTTCATAAATGTCCAATTTAGATGTATATTGCCGATTACTCAGTACTGTACATCACAGGTTTCTGTGGCCAATCACAATTTAGATATTTGTGAAATTGGGTGATATCTGTTTGGGGGAAAAAAAGCATTTTCTAACCTTGCCTTATGAAATACAGTTTAGTACCATTGACACTCGCCGCCGTTCAATTCACTTGGTGCACGCATCTGCAGCATCTTTATCTGTGTTGTTCGGCGTTATTTTGGCTTTTTGTGTTAAATTGTAACTGAATAGAAAACCAAACGATGCCGTGCAAACAATCTGCACCTTCTTAAGCCTCTGAAGTGACACCAAGCGTCAGAGGAACGCGCTTATGATAGCAGAGAGGGTGCAACTCCCAGAAAATGTTCATTGGAGTGTTTGACAGTATGAAGAAAGTTTGGAATGTATGGAGTGTATAAAAACTTTGATACGTGAAAGAACATCACAATATAGTGCTGTACCCTGATGATTTCCTTTAACCAAATCTGTTTCTACTTTGTGGATTTTCACCTATCGCGGACAGCCCTGGAGCGTAATCCCTGGGATAGTTGAGGGATTACTGTGCACCAAAAAAGATTGGATGTGTTAAGATTTTTTTGCAGACGTGTGTGTGTGTGTGTGTGTGTGTGTGTGTGTGTGTGTGTGTGTGTGTGTGTGTGTGCGCGCGTGTGTGTGTGTTACCTTGAGCTCACTATCCTCTAGTCTGAATGTGGCTCGGCCGTCTGCTCCAGCAACAATGTTTCCCAGATCGCCCACGTGCTGGACAACAACATACAGTAAGAAATGAGAATACACATGACAATGACCGTGTTCTGCATGAATTAAGATAAGAGACTTTCAATAACTCAGAGATGTGACTGTGTGACAAATTCCTGTCACAAAAGTACCCTTTCAGAGTCTCCAGGGGCACCGTGCTGCTTTCCGGATGGGTTATAATGCTCACCACAGCTACGGGTAATGAGAGAGATTACATTAGTTAAGGCAAGACACTCATAAAAGCTTGTTTGAGTTGTGACATGTGTCACCTCAGGCAGTCCTGCGTGAGGTCACCCAGCGTGTGCACGTGCAGGCCGTGGGGTCCAGGCTGCAGCCCGTCGATGGTGCCCTCCACCAAGCAGCGATCCTCAGACAGCTGGAGGAACCGCACCACACCCTGGACCACTCCTGCACCGGCCATCATGGCCACAGCAGCACCCAGGTCTGCCCACGCAGGAGATTTGATCCTTAACATAACCAGGAACATTTCTAAGACCAACAACTTGTTGTGATGTGTGATGTTCTCACCTCCCCGTGAGCCCCCGATGCCCTTCAGCACGGCTCTGCGTCCTGTGCTCTCTATCAGCGCCTGCACCTCTGCACTGGTCAGGGCTGACTCCACCAGAACCTCCTCCTTCCCCACGTCCACGCTGAGAGCCTTCACTCCTGTCCACACCATCACAGCCACACACAGACGGCAGAGACTTCAGGCAACAAGACAATCGCAATTCTGCTGCAACGAGACACTGCCATGTGATTTTATGAAAGTTTTTATGGTCAGACAACTCCAGATGAGAGGTTACGCATTCCACTTTGCATTTCACAACAGCCCATGACACATCTCCCCCCACCCACAGCAACACACTACACACTCGACCCATGCAACACATCAACACAGATCATATCCCGAGTGCAATACACATCATGTATAATGTCTACATGTAACTGTGCTCTCAAGGCTGAATATATTGAGATAGATAGATAGATAGATAGATAGATAGATAGATAGATAGATAGATAGATAGATAGATAGATAGATAGATACAAATCAAACCAACTAATCAACGGATAGTGTATAACACACACGCGTGTAAAAAAAAAAGCAAACCCACGGTCTTTAAACGTGTAGATTACTAAAATACGATGTGCATGTGAATGTCCGCGGAAAAAGGAACGAATACTGATGGTCCCACAGAAGAGGCGGTTAATGAATGACACACTCTCTAACCTGGGTTGCTTTCCAGTGCAGCTCTGACAGCAGCAGCGCAGCTCTCACATGTCATCTGCACCGCAAACTCCAGCTGTGGGCGAAACATTTCTAAATAGTTCGCACGTAACGACACCGAAAGCGATTATCAGATCGTGCGCGGTGAGGGACGACACGTTATTTCTCAGAAGCTTCTGGAAGTGAGCCACAGCTATCGAGAGACTTGCTTTAGCTTGAAAGGTGACATAAATCATTACGAACAGATTAAAGTGATGACACATGAGCTCGAAAAGTCCAAATGTTAATAAAACCTTAGCTGTCCGGTTCGTGTCCATTTCGGTGGTCTTGAGTCAGCCGTTGCGAAGGGGGGAGAGAGAATTATCTGCCTGTTATAACTGAATCTTGGATAAGCGGAAATAGCATGAGTGTAACGCCAGGGCAACACCGCCATCTTAGTGAGGTCAGAGTCCATTTCTCAATTTTACCGCCACCTAGTGGCCGCTTTTTATTACTGCATGTATTGACTGCTTCAATAAATTGAATTCAATTCAGTTCTATCCGTGCAACGCCAACTCATAACATAAATTGTCTCAAGGCGCTTTCCAAGATGGAGCAGGTACAGCTCCTCAACATTTAAACACTCAAACTCTCGATTAACACACAGTCACCCATCATACCCCTGTTAGCATTGTGGTCATTACATTTACCCTCTTCTTTAACTGCAAATCTTGTGCAAAGGGAGCGCAACACATTGTGAGAAGTTAGCTGAATCCCATGTTGATTTGATTTTTAGATACTTTGCAGATCAATGGCTGCTCTATTCTCTGTTCAGCATTACACTGAAATTGAAATTGAAACTGCTCCCTCCAACTTAATGTGTTAGCATCAGATTGAGAATGTAGAAAATTATCTGTCAACCAGCCCCACACCTGTGCAACACTAGGACGAATATTTCTGCAAACAAAGGCCCACTGCCCTGGCGCGTTGGTGGGTGGAGCTAAAAAAAGTTAATTGTTCAGCCCTCCTCATGTCTGGTCTGATGACATTCCACCAGAACATCGTCAAAGCATGTCCCACCCCATGCTCAAGCATGCTATATGCAGAAGAATGTCGTTAAATTATGGTTTCCACTGTCAACATCATTCTGTTCCTTAAGGTGGAACATCACATGGGTCCAATCCATGTCATTCACATGATTTACCCGCCCCACACTGGTTGCCTCTCCCCCAACACATCAAAGACACAGACATACCCACGGGGGTGAGACAGAGAGGGCCAGGGGCTGGGACATAACGATAGGTAGAACAAGAGGAGCCAGTTTTCTTTGGGTAGGAAAGAGCCACGGTGGCCAGCTTTGCCTCTGTCAGCTCGGCATCTGAGGAGCTACAGGAGTGTTTGGGGTAGAGGAACATCAGATTCTTTACAGAGCGAAACAAAGGCCACATCTGCTATCAGGTGGGATGTCATCGGAGTCCAGCGCCGAGGTCAAAGGGGTCACTGGTGAGTGGAGCGTCCATTTTACTTCCTTCATGTGGAAAAATGTGCATGAGTGGTTATGGCTTATGTAGAGAGGTGAAGTTTCCGGGTGAGGATGGAATTCATCAGGTTGGCATGAAAACATTCCGCATTCAGCCACAGTGTGGGTTAAGACAAAGACAGGGATCTTTCAGTCCGAGCCAAAACACTGTTCAACATTTCAATCAGGCCTCGTCAAGCCAAACAGGTGAGTCAGGTCTGTTCTCCCTCTCTCCCTCCCACACATCCTTCCCCCTCACATCCTTCCTCATTGCATGTCCCATCTGCCTGCGTCTCATGGCTTTGCTCAGCCTGTGTGGCCGCACTGTGTTGCCACAATAAGCTATACAGGACACTTCATTTGAGCTTGCGAGGGAGAAAGGACACCCACCCACCCACACACACACACACACACACACACATTATATTCATGTCTGCTCTTTGATTAATCCTCATGGGGGGGTTATCTGGGGGGAGCTCAGCTTCCCTCTCGCTCGCTGTCTCCTCTCTCTCTCTCTCTCTCTCTCTCTCTCTCTCTCTCTCTCTCTCTCTGTTTGAGCTCTGTGACTCAGATGACTGTGTGTGCGATATCACACGTTTGTCCTCCCAAGAAACAAAATCACAGACGAAGTGAAAATGATACATTCTGGAGCTGATACATCACTTTGCTACTATGGCTGCAGCAACTACAAACTAACTTTTCATGGAAATCTGACTGAGATGTCCTCCAAATGACTGAGAAGGTTGCAAACTAGATATACAACTGCGACAGCACTAATCCATTGGTGCTGTGCAGGAGACACACGGTGTAGTAACGATCTTGCCACCCACTTTGTTGAGCTGCAGTTTGGTTGCACATCAACTTTGTTGATTGTGATAACGGTTCATCTGTCAGGGTTGCGGCACATTTGCTAATGTGACCCGAGTGCTGCGCTGACTCCACTGTGACAGAGCAGGAACCAAAGTAGCAGAGCCAGATCAGTCACATAGCTGTCCCTGTCTCTGTGGCGGTCCCTGTCTCTGCGTGTGTAACCGCCGCTGTCAGAGCTTGCCATTCTTCACAATGACCGTGACGGCAGAGGACGGAGGCCTGGGACGAGCAAACATGGACGACAAACACCAAACTGAGTGTCTGTGTTTGTCTCCCACAGACAGACAAATAGACAGACAGACAGATAGACATATAGACAGATAGACAGATAGACAGATAGACAGATAGACAGATGGATGGAGGAGATGAATTACGCTAATATGTGTCCGATTTGTTGCTTACGGTGCGAATTGTGATACAGACGATACGCCAGGTTCGTTGCTTGGCCTGGAAAGAGTCCACCACTCAAAGACACAAATATGACAGGAGAGCTTTTTGAGAATTGGAATCCAGTTTTGCAGCATCCTGATCCTCCAGTTTGCGACCTCTTGTTCCATTTCATTATTTATAGAGATTATTGCTGCAAAGCACCGGTCTGCAGATTAGCGCGCCATGCTAAGCTGATGACTATTTCAGAGAATTCCCTACAGGTCAGAAGAGACCAGTTTGAGAGCCAGGGCGTATCTGAGCGTATGTGTGTGTACTGTATGTGTGCGTGTGTGTGTGTGTGTGTGTGTGTGCTTGTCCTCCACACTTGCTCCGAGGAATCGAATCATCAATCTAGAGCAGCCACGGGGGGACGGCAGACGACTGTGATGTGGCCTGAAATCTGGGCCGTCCTGCAACAACTGTGAAGTAAAAGTGTCTCAAACCTCCAGAGCTAAATTTGGGTTGACACATTTCCACTAGCGCGCGTGTGCGTGTGTGTGTCCGCGTGCGTATGGTTCAGCCTGATCCAGAAACAGATCAAAGTCTTCATTAAGTCAGTGGGGGCTGATTTCCACAGAGAGCAAAGCGCTTACGCAGCTACACTTTATTCCCTCCTGCCGTTGACCTTTGAACCCAATCCTTGGTAATGTGACTTCAAGCGGCAAAAGTGGTCAGGGCCATGACCGCGGGCATCACACCAGCCACCACCACAGCAATACACACTTTTTTTTCCTGCTGTTGGCCTTCTATTTGTCTCCATGTACTGCTTGCCCTCTATACTAGACACACTAACACACGCATAGGCACACACACACACACATACACACAAACCTCCGATGCGATAGCAGCTAATTTATTCTGAACACTAGGAGCTGTGTGAAACTTTGCCCCGTTGTGGATCCCTACAACTTCTTGTTCTGAATAAGGATCTGAATAAGAGGTATCTCCACACATGCAAGAGAGAAAGAGGTAGAGAAAGAGGGAGACAGAGAGAGAGAGAGAGAAAGAGAGAGAGAGAGAGAGAGCAGCGCAATGACACCGGAACCCAAGGGAGTGGGATTTCAGTCACACACGCGCACACACGCACACACACACACAGACGTGCACTGTAGAGTCCACTGACCCGGAGAGCTGTGTGAAACCCAATCACTACTCAACATCCACAGCTTTCTGCAGGGACAGAGAGAAAGTGTGAAGGAGAGAGAGAGAGACTAGGAGAGACAAATGGGGAACAGACGAAGTGAGGAGTGTGTGTGTGAGTGCGTGTGAGAGAGAGACGAGGGAGAGGGGAAGAGGATGCAAGCCGGTGTGTGTGAGTGTGTGTGTCTGTGTGTGTGTATGTGCGTGTGTATGTGGTGAGCCCGTTGAGCAGCGCTGACAGGTGTGTTTTGGACCCCGCACTGGGAATGATGATGTAACTGCCTCCTTGCAGACAGAAAGAGAGACGGAGAGAGAGAGAGAGACTGG
>OMPJ01014447.1:7855-22857 GCA_900312935.1 Carapus acus | reverse complement strand
AGAAACCTGTTATTATCTGAGGGGAACAGGAAGGTGACAATAATGATGAAACGTCAGCCATATCCTGATCACCCAGACAGGTTTGGTAGGTGGTGCCAGGTCCTAAGTAAGGAGGCTCTAACTGGACGTGTTTACTGGAAGGTGGAGTGCAATAGGGGAGTCTGTGTAGCAGTTACATATCAGAATATCAGTAGAAAAGGAATGTCAGATGAATGTGTGTTTGGATACAACAATAAGTCCTGGTCACTGGACTGTAACAGTCCAAAGTCCCTCTCAGGTCCTTTGTCCTCCTCAGTGGGGGTGTACCTGGATCAGGGGGCAGGTACTCTGTCCTTCTACAGCGTCTCTGAGACCATGACTCTCCTCCACAGAGTCCAGACCTCCTTCTCTCAGCCCCTCTGTGCCGGGTTCGGGCTTTGTTGTGAGCCTGGAGCCTCTGCTGAGCTGTGTGAGCTGTAGTAGTACAGACATTAAAATTTCTCTCTGGTCTCTATGAGTCCTTCTGTTGGGTGCCTCTTAGGTTCTGAGGTCCTGTGTTTAAATTAAGACAGACTGAGAGGTGCAATGGAACAGAAATGATGACAGACAGACAGACAGACAGACAGGCCGACACGGACGCTGCTACCGTCTTGTGGGATCTTCTGTGCGTTTTTGTTTTAACGTGAGCTTTGCTCGTCTCTGCTGGACAGCCACAGGATTCTGTTGTATTCTCGGGTCCATTTCCCCTTATAATCAGTGACACCTATGATGACCTGTTCATCATTGTTCTTGTATTCAAATCAATAGTCTGTCACCTGTACAAATCATTTGTTGTTGGGGATTTTTAAAAATCAATTTCTGTAATTACTCTGTGTTTGCCTGTTTATTTTCCCAGCGTGATTCATCAACTAGATTGCTTTCATGCTTGTGTGCGTTTTGCTTCTTTTGTGTTTGAACATTTTGCTCTGTTTTTTTTTTTTTAATTATGTGAACATTCTTCTTTAGCATTTACTTGGCTTAATCGATTAACATGTATAATTGTTTTAATTATCTCTTGAGTGCACCACTCCTTCGCAAAGTAGGCATTTTTGGAGTATTTGTGATTTGAGTGTTGCAGTATTAGAAGAAACTAATGTTACTGTTATTGTTTCAATAGTCTTTTCAAAATAATTGTGGTAAATAAAAGTACATAAGATATTAAATCCACGTCTATCTGTCTAGTGAGTGTAGCCAGCTTTGTGTAAGTATGGGCCAGCTTTGTCACAATGACAAGAATGGGTGTGAACCCGCAGTGGAATGTAGAAGCTCTCAGGCACAGTTGGTGCAGATCGGCTGATGACGCTGAGGAGGAGGAGCAGAGATCACCTGTTTTGGCCCACAACCTGTTTTACCTGCTCAGAGATATTATAACTTCACTTTGTCTGAGAGCAGAAATGGCGCAGACGGGGACTCAGCATGAAAAACTCTGCTGTTCCATTTGTTTGGATCTTCTGAATGTTCCTGTGACTCTTACCTGTGGACACAGCTACTGTATGAGCTGCATCACAGACTGCTGGGATGATAAGGAGAGGAAGAAGGAACTCTGCAGCTGCCCCCTGTGCAGGAAGACCTTCATACCTAGACCTGAACTGGTGAGGAACACTGTGCTGGCAGATTTGGTGGAAGATGTGGAGGAGGCAGGAGTCCAAGCTGCTTCATCTGATGGCTGCTATGCTGGACCTGGAGATGTTTCCTGTGACGCCTGCACAGGTAGAAAGTTTAAAGCCCACAAGTCTTGTCTGGTGTGTTTGGCCTCTTACTGTGAGCAGCACCTCCAGCCTCACCACACTGGGGCTCCACTTAGGAAACACAAGCTGATAGAACCCACAGTGAAACTTCAGGAGAACATTTGCTCTTGCCACAACGAGGTAATGAAGATGTTCTGCCGCACTGACCAGCAGTGTATCTGTTATCTCTGCTCCATGGAGGAACATAAAGGTCACAACATCATCTCAGCTGCAGCAGAAAGAGCAGTGAGGCAGATGGAGGTCACAGAGAGATGGCAAAACATCAAGCAGAAGATCCTGGACACAGAGAAGAAGGTGAAGGAGCTTCAGCAGGAGCAGCAGGAGATCAGCTGTGCTGCTGATGAAGCAGTGAGGGAGACTGAGATGATGTTCAATGAGCAGATCCGCCTCATTGAGGAGAGAAGGCGTGATGCGACCCAGCAGATCAGATTCAGGCAGGACACTGAAGTGAGGGGCCGTGGAGAGCTTGTGGAGGAGCTGCAGCAGGAGATGGTTGATCTGAGGAGGAAAGATGCTGAGCTGGAGAAGCTCTCACACACAGAGGATCACCTCCTTTTCCTAAACACCTACGCCTCACACTCACAGCTCAGCCTGCACGCACAGTCACCCAGCACACACACACGTCCACCACGCTTCTTCCAGGAGGTGACGGCAGCCGTGTCAGAGGTCAGAGGTCACCTGCAGAGCCTTCTGATCTGGGACTGGACCTCACAGATCTCAGAGAGTCTGAGTGAAGTTGATGTTCTGCTGCCCCCACCTGAGCCCAAGACCAGAGCTGAGTTCTTACAATATTCACGCCAACTCACATTGGATCCAAACACAGCCCACACATTGCTGCTACTGTCTGAGGGAGACAGGAAGGTGACGCTGATGAGGGAAGATCGGACATCTTCTGATCACCCAGACAGGTTTGATGGTTGGCAGTATCAGGTCCTGAGTAAAGAGGCTCTGACTGGACGTGTTTACTGGGAGGTGAAGTGGAGTGTCGGGGTCTGTGTAGCAGTTACATATCAGGATATCAGTAGAAAAGGGAATTCACGTGAATGTGGATTTGGATTCAACAACAATTCTTGGTCACTGAAATGTCACAGCACTGGTCCTTTTTTCAGTCACAATAATATCCACATGCCCCTCTCAGCTCCTGTGTCCTCCACAGTGGGGGTGTACCTGGATCAGGGGGCAGGTACTCTGTCCTTCTACAGCGTCTCTGAGACCATGACTCTCCTCCACAGAGTCCAGACCCTCTTCTCTCAGCCCCTCTTGGTCGGGCTCGCACTTTTGCGTAAACCTGGAGTCTTCGCTGAGCTCTGTGAGCTGAGGAAGCACAAACTTTGAAATGTCCTTCTAGTATCCAACAATATGAAGGCAACAGGAGGCGATTTTGCTTCATCTTATTCATTTAGCTTTCTGTCCTCATAAAAGCTAAAGAATGAGTTCATATTTGTACCACATCCAACTTTGTTCTACTCACCAGTGAAAAATCAGAACTTGTGTAGACGTTGATGATTAGAATAGAGGAAGTGTTTTAGTTAGAGAACAACAACATTTTTTGATGATATATATCTAAAAAAAACAGCAACTTTTGAAGCAATTCCAGAACATTTGTGACAATAATTGTAAAGAATATTGTTGGCCTTAGGACTTAATGACAAATACACAAAACGAACATTTGTGAATGTAAAACGAGTACTGATGCTCTTTTCTGAGTGAGATAGATGTGTCTCCCCCTACTGGTTTTGAACTGTTGTGCTGGTGGCCATGCACCCAGGGCCACACCCATGGCCTTATTTGGGAGCTTCCTGCTTTGTTCTTTTCCCGCCATTTTCCCTGATCACCAGAAAGTGTGATGTGACCCAGCAGATCAGATCCAGGCAGGAAACTGAAGTGAGGAGACGTGGAGAGCTTGTGGAGGAGCTGCAGCAGGAGATAGTTGATCTGAGGAGGAAAGATGCTGAGCTGGAGAAGCTCTCACACACATAGGAAAATCTGCAAATTCTGTAAGACAAATAAGTTTCAGCTTTAGATTCACAGTTATTTTATGCGCTATCCTTCTTCTGTGTGTATATTCAGAAAGGCGATGGCAAATAGAAACAACAAACATTGGCAAATGTAGAGTTGTAATTTGTAATTTGAGTTTTGTTTATGTTTCTCTGGATGAGTTCCTTTGCACAGATGAATATTTGAGGTTTTGAGTTTAAATTGAAACAGACTGAGAGGCGCAATGAAATGAAAAAGATGACGTATAGACAGACACACAGAATACAGATAAAACTTTTACAGGTGTGTTTGCCCCTGATATGTCTCCACCATTGCTCCAACTACTGCAAATTATTTGACTCTTTGACTGATTTAGTCCATTTCATAAGAATGTAGAATGTTTGCTGTAAGTGTCACAGAGTTTATCCCCAATGGGTCGGCCAGCTTTGTAGGATGAAGTCAGCCGATGAGAAGAGTGACGAGCTACAAAGACAAACAAGGTTGCTGGTTTAGTTTCCAACTTCATCTTAAACTGCAAACTTTGAGCTTTGAGAAAACATTGACCCTGTGATTACTCCTCAGGCTCTTCATGAAAAGGCCTGATGTCAGGTAGATGGTTAGATGAAGAAGGAGAAAACACACAGGGTGCTACTCCAACCACCTCACTTGGTGGCAGGAAATGTGACAACATGGCTCCTATGTCCTCTACATCGTCTTTCAGCTGATGGTGCAGAAGTCTCTCCTTCTGCCGTTGGACAGTTGTCACAGTGACATGAATGTAAACCCACAGTGGAATGCAAAAGAACAAGGACAAAGTTGGTACACATCCAGATGGTGAAGGAGAGGAAGAGGAGCAGAAATCATCTGCTTAGTCCCACAACCTGTTTTACCTGCTAAGAGAAATTGAAACTGATCTTAAGTTTCAACATCTGTCAGTTTTATCATACTGGGTTGTACAAACAAAAGGAATACTTAACTGATGTGGGGGCAGGGAGAAAAAATAATGATGTGAAAATGAATCTGATGACATTTGCTTTTGAAGAGAAAACACAAAATGTGCTTCTGCCACCGGTTGTCTACCTGGAGAGACATGTGGTCATCAGGTGACCTGTCCTTCCTCTCTCGTCCTGCTCCCAAAGCAAACGTTTGGATTCAAGATTTGTCGTGTGCGTGTGTGTGTGTGTGTGTGTGTGTGTGTGTGTGTGTGTGTGTGTGTGTGTGTTATCTTTTTCTTTGGGATGACTCATTTTTCATACATTGATGTTTCAGTAAGTAAAAATGAAATCATTCTGTTACACCTGATGATGCTGAGGAGGAGGAGCAGAGATCAACCTGTTTTACCAGCTCGGAGATATTGAAACCTCACTTTATCTAAGAGCAGAAATGGCACAGAAGGGGACTCAGCATGAAAAACTCTGCTGTTCCATCTGTTTGGATCTCCTGAAGGTTCCGGTGGTTCTTCCTTGTGGACACAGCTACTGTATGAGCTGCATCACACACTGCTGGAATAAAAAGGAGGAGAAGAAGGAGCTCTGCAGCTGCCCCCAGTGCAGGAGGACCTTCACACCCAGACCTGAACTGGTGAGAAACACTGTGCTGGCAGATTTGATGGAAGACGTGAATGAAGCAGGAGTCCAAGCTGCTCCATCTGATGGTTGCTATGCTGGACCTGGAGATGTTTCCTGTGACTTCTGCCCAGGTAGAAAGTTTAAAGCCCACAAGTCTTGTCTGGTGTGTTTGGCCTCTCACTGTGAGCAGCACCTCCAGCCTCACCACACCGGGGCTCCACTGAGGAAACACAAGGTGGTAGAGCCCACAGTGAAACTTCAGGAGAACATTTGCTCTTGCCACAACGAGGTGATGAAGATGTTCTGCCGCACTGACCAGCAATGTATCTGCCATCTCTGCTCAGCTGCAGCAGAAAGAGAGGAGAGGCAGACGGAGGTCAAAAAGAGACGGGATAACATCCAGCAGAAGATCCTGGACACAAAGAAGAAAGTGAAGGAGCTTCAGCAGGAACGGCAGAAGATCAGCTGCTCTGCTAATGAAGCCGTGAGGGAGACTAAGAAGATGTTCCAGGAGCTGATCCTCCTCATTGAGGAAAAAAGCCGTGATGTGATCCAGCAGATCAGATCCAGGCAGGAAAGTGAGGTGAGGGGACGTGGAGAGCTTGTGAAAGACCTGCAGCAGGAGATGGTTGACCTGAGGAGGAGAGATGCTGAGCTGGAGAAGCTCTCACACACAGAGGATCATCTCCTTTTCCTAAACACCTACCCCTCACTCTCACAGCTCAGCCTGCACACACACTCACCCAGCACACACACACTTCCACCACGCTACTTCCAGGAGGTGGCAGCAGCCGTGTCAGAGGTCAGAGGTCGCCTGCAGAGCTGGGACTGGACCAAGATCTCACAGAGTCTGAGTGAAGTTGATGTTCTGCTGCCTCCACCTGAGCCCAAGACCAGAGCTGAGTTCTTACAATATTCACGCCAACTCACACTGGATCCAAACACAGCACACACGCGCCTGTTTTTATCTGAGGGGAACAGGAAGATGTCGTACACGATTGAAGATCTGCCATATTCTGATCACCCAGACAGGTTTGATGTTTGGTGGCAGGTCCTGAGTAAAGAGGCTCTGACTGGACGTGTTTACTTGGAGGTGAAGAGGAGAGGTTGGATCAGTGTAGCAGTTATATATCAGAATATCAGGAGAAGTTGAAGCTCATATGAATGTGGGTTTGGGTACAACAACAAGTCTTGGTCACTTAGATGTGATAATATTGGTGCTGTTTTCAGACATGATGATATCTGCACGTCCCTCTCAGCTCCTGTGTCCTCCACAGTGGGGGTGTACCTGGATCAGGGGGCAGGTACTCTGTCCTTCTACAGCGTCTCTGAGACCATGACTCTCCTCCACAGAGTCCAGACCTCCTTCTCTCAGCCCCTCTTGGTCGGGCTTAGGCTTTGGCGTTGCCCTGGAGCTTCTGCTGAGCTGTGTGAGCTGAAGAAGTACAGACACTGAAATATCCTGGTCTCCATGTGTCCTCCTTTTGTGTGCTTCTGACTGAGGATTCCTCACATCACCTGTTAATCAAGACATGTGAAGGCAACAGGATGTGATTTTGCTTCATCTTATTGATTAAGTTTTCTCTTCTGGTGAAAGCTGAATGATGAGTTTATATTTGAGCCAAATCCAATTTTCCCCTCCCTGCTCTGGTGAGAGATCAGAACATATGTAGATGGTAATAATGAGAATAAAGTGTTTTGGTTGGAAAACAAATATACAAGTACAGCATAGATAACAATTGTAGCTCTAGATTTACAGAGAAAATGGAATGCACCAGAATGAAACTGTTCTTGTAGCCTCAGTTCATCGAGCAAGGATCTGGCGCTGGTGAGGAAAATGTTGGGTTTAGAGGGCTAGTTGTTTTCAAGAGTTAAGACTGGGCATTTCATTGGACCCCCATTCAGTGCTCACCATTTTTATTTCATTTTGAGGCATGTGAAATTCAAGTGTTCAAACCACTGTTATCTATTACGAGCAAACTTCAAAACCAAAAGACAAGCAAAACATACATCCTGAAAATGTGGACATGTAAATCACACAAGAGTGATTGATTAAAAAAAAAGTAACAAAAAATTGTTATGATAACAGGAAAAAAAACTGCAACTTTTGAAGCAATTCCAGACCATTTGTGCCAACAATCATTAAAAAAAATGGGTCCAGAGTCCAGATTGATTAATCACGTGATATCCAAATTCGCATTATGATAAATGGTGTTATGGTTGGTCTTTACTGTATTCACAAGCAAAAATGTCATCAGGTAGTAAAAGCGCAAATAGACGAAAACGAAAAATTATGAATGCGAAATGAGTACTGTTGTTTCTTTTTTTCTGAATGAGTTCTCTTAGGACAGATGAATGTTTTAGGTTGTGTGTTACAATTTGAAAGGTGCAATGAAACACAAAATGATAGATAGATAGATAGATAGATAGATAGATAGATAGATAGATAGATAGATAGATAGATAGATAGATAGATAGATAGATAGATAGATAGATAGATAGATAGATATGTCTCCCCCTCCTGGTTTTGATCTGTTGTGTTGGTGGCCATGTTCTCAGGACCACACCCACGGCCTTATTTGGGAGCTTCCTGTCTTTGTTCCTTCCCCGCCATTTTCTCTCAGCACCAGTCTCTAATTCAGTGTTTTTCAACCGGTGTGAAAAGTCGTTAGGTGTACCGCGTGGAAAGTAGTCACGTGCCGCCCCCCCCTCGACAACTCACGGCCGAGCGAAAAAATTAGCCGCACGCTGGCCTGCTTTTTTTGGTCATCTGCCTGTATCCGCCTGCTTGCATCTGTCTCCCCAATAATCAAACTCTTTCAGTTTGCATGACCCAGCCAGCTGCCCCGTGTTCGGAAACATCTGACAATGTCTACCTACTTACTTGTTCCTAAAGCCCTGCTTGTGCCTGTTGTCCATTTTGCCTGTCGGACTCTCGAATGAAATGCTTGATCCAACTGTCCAACTCCTGAGCCCTGATCCCTGCCATGCTGTCTAATCTTTCTGTCAGTCATGTAGTTGTTCTGCTGTGTCAATTGTGCATCAACTGCTTTCACGGCCACCCTTTGTTTTCTGTACTCACTTTGTTTTTGTGCTGTTTGCTCAGCTGAGGGGCGGATATTTGCTTATGTATTTTTCATTAATGTGCCACTAATCTAGGTAGATGAAACTGGTTCTGGTCCTTCTTGTGTTTCCCTCCCAGATTCTTGTTGTTTGTCACTCCAACTGCTTCACTTAGTAGTGGGGAAAGTCAGATCATTTCTACGTCCTCTACATCCTCTTTCACCTGATAGTGCAGAAGTTACTCCTTCTGCTATTTAGGCAGTTGTCATGGTGACATGGGCGTAACCTGCACTGAAATGCAAAACCTTCCTGGCACAGTTGGTGCAGATCAGCTGGTGACGCTGAGGAGGAGCAGCAGAGATCACCTATTTTGGCGCACACTCTATTTTACCTGCTCAGAGACATTGAAACTTCACTTTGCCTGAGAGCAGAAATGGCACAGAGGGATTCGGCATGACCAACTCTGCTGTTCCATCTGTTCGAATCTCCTGAAGTGATTCTTCCCTGTGGACACAGCTTCTGTAGGGGCTGCATCACAGACTGCTGGAATAAAAAGGAGGAGAGGAGGGAACTCTGCAGCTGCCCCCTGTGCAGGAAGACCTTCATACCCAGACTTGAACTGGTGAGAAACTCCATGCTGGTAGATTTGGTGGAAGAGGTGGAGGAAGCAGGAGTCCAAGCTGCTCCACCTGATGGCTGCTATGCTGGACCTGGAGATGTTTCCTGTGACGTCTGCACAGGTAGAAAGTTTAAAGCCCACAAGTCTTGTCTGGTGTGTTTGGCCTCTTACTGTGAGCAGCACCTCCAGCCTCACCTCACTGACACTGCATGGAAGAACCACAAGCTGGTAGAACCCACAGTGAAACTTCAGGAGAACATTTGCTCTCGTCACAATGAGGTGATGAAGATGTTCTGCCGCACTGACCAGCAGTGTATCTGTTATATCTGCTCCATTGAGGAACATAAAGCTCATGACATCGTCTCAGCTGCAGCAGAAAGAGCAGAGAGGCAGACAGAGGTCACAAAGAGACAGCAAAACATCCAGCAGAAGATCTTGGACACAGAGAAGAAGGTGAAGGAGCTACAGCATGAGATGGTTGATCTGAGGAGGAAAGATGCTGAGCTGGAGAAGCTCTCACAAACAGAGGATCACCTCCTTTTCCTAAAATCCTACTCCTCACTCTCACAGCTCAGCCTGCACACACAATCGTTCAACACACACATACATCCACCAAGCTACTTCCAGAGGGTGTTGGCAGTTGTGTCAGGGCTCACAGGTCACCTGCAGAGCCTTCTGATCTGGGACTGGACCAAGATCTCACAGGGTCTCAGTGAAGCTGATGTTCTGCTGCCCCCATTTGAGCCCAAGACCAGAGCTGAGTTCTTACAATATTCACGCCAACTCACACTGGATCCAAACACAGCACACAGACGCCTGTTATTATCTGAGGGGAACAGGAAGGTGAGGGGGGTGACGCTGATGAGGGAACGTCAATCAGATTCCAATAACCCAGAGAGGTTTGATGGCTGGCATCAGGTCCTGAGTAAAGAGTCTCTGACTGGACGTGTTTACTGGGAGGTGAGGTGGAGTGGGGGGGTCTTTGTGGCAGTTACATATCAGAATATCAAGAGAAAAGGGTCGTCTGATGAATCTTTGTTTGGATACAACAAACATTCATGGTCACTGAAATGTCACAGCTTTGGTCATGTTTACAGTCATAATAATATCCACACGTCCCTCTCAGCTCATGTGTCCTCCACAGTGGGGGTGTACCTGGATCAGGGGGCAGGTACTCTGTCCTTCTACAGCGTCTCTGAGACCATGACTCTCCTCCACAGAGTCCAGACCTCCTTCTCTCAGCCCCTCTTGGTCGGGCTTAGGATTTGGCATAGCCCTGGAGCCTCTGCTGAGCTGTGTGAGCTGGAGTAGCACAGAGGCATTAAAATGTCCTTCTGGTCACCATGTGTTCTCTTGTTGTGTGTCTCTCACTGAAGACATCCCTCACGTCCCCTGTCAATCAGAACGTGAAGGCAACAGGGTGTGATTTTGCCTCATCTTATTCCTTAAATTTTCTGTCCTGTAAGATAAAAGCTGAATGATGACTTTATATTTGAGACTGATCCGGTTTTCTCCTACCTGCTCGTAAAGGATCACAACTTACACAGTTGGTGATGCCAAGAATGATGGCTTTGAGAGCAAATGTAGAAATACTGCCGCACGAATAACAGTTGTAGCTCAGAATTTACAGAGGAGCTGTTCTTAAGCTAAATGTGAGACCCTCATGTTCACATGAAAAATATAAAAATGCAATAACTTGATAGCAAATAAACAAAACAAATATTTGTCGTTGTAAATTGAGTCCAAGTGATTTTGTCTGGATGAGTCCTTTAGCACAGATGAACGTTTCAGATTGTGTGTTTAAATTAAAACGAACTGAAAGGTACAATGAAACAGAAATGATGATTTGAGGACAGACAGATTAAAGGTCGATTTGTGATTAGGTCACATCAATATATAAATGAATCTAATAAAATACCTCAAAGCGATAACACCCAACTGCAGTAATTCCATCAATGGATGGATGGATGGATGGATGGATGGATGGATGGATGGATGGATTCTTGTTGTTTGTCACTCCAACTGCTTCACCCAGTGTTTGGGAAAGTGACCAGATGATTTCTATATCCTCTATATCCTCTTTCACTGCTCTTTTCCGATCGTGCAGAAGTTACTCCCTCTCCAATTTATGCAGTTGTCATGGTGACATGGGCGTAACCTGCATCGAAATGCAAAACCCTCCTGGCACAGTTGGTGCAGATCAGCTGATGACGTTGAGGAGGAGGAGGAGCAGAGATCACCTACTCTTTTACCTGCTCAGAGAAACTGAAACTTCCCTTTGTCTGAGAGCAGAAATGGCACAGAAGCGGACTCAGTATGAAAAACCCAGCTGTTCCATCTGTTTGGATCTCTTCGAGGATCCGGTGGTTCTTCCCTGTGGACACAGCTACTGTAAGAGCTGCATCACAGACTGCTGGGATGAAGAGGAGAGGAGGAAGGAACTCTGCAGCTGCCCCCAGTGCAGGCGGACCTTCACACCCAGACCTAAACTGGTGAGAGACACTGAGCTGCCAGATGTGGTGGAAGAGCAGGAGAAAGCAGGAATCCAAGCTGCTTCATCCCATGGCTGCTATGCTGGACCTGAAGAGGTTTCCGGTGACGTTACAGGTAGAAAGTTTAAGGCCGTCAAATCCACAGATCCACCAAGCCACTTCCAGAGGGTGTTGGCAGTTGTGTTAGGGCTCACAGGTCACCTACTGAGCCTTCTGATCTGGGGCTTGATCAAGATCTCACAGAGTCGGAATAAAACTGATGCTCTGCTCTCTCCTTCTGAGCCCCAGACCAGAGCTGAGTTCTTACAATATTCACGCCAACTCACACTGGATCCAAACACAGCACACAGACGCCTGTTATTATCTGAGGGGAACAGGAAAGTGACGCTGATGAGGGAACGTCAGTCAAATTCCAATAACCCAGAGAGGTTTGATGGTTGGCGTCAGGTCCTGGGTAAAGAGGCTCTGACTGGACGTGTTTATTTGGAGATCAAGTGGAGAGGGAAGGTCCATGTAGCAGTTACATATCAGAATATCAGTAGAAAAGGGGTCTCTGATGAATCTTTGTTTGGATACAACAACAATTCTTGGTCACTGGACTGTAACAGCACACGTCCTGTTTGCAGTCATAATAAAATCGACACTTTTCTCTCGGGTCCTGTGTCCCCCACAGTGGGGGTGTACCTGGATCAAGGGGCAGGTACTCTGTCCTTCTACAGCGTCTCTGGGACCATGACTCTCCTCCACAGAATCCAGACCTCCTTCTCTCAGCCCCTCTTGGTCGGGATCAAGATTTGGCGTCACCCTGGAGCCTCTGCTGAGCTGTGTGAGCTGGAGTAGCACAGAGACATTAAAATGTCCTTCTGGTCACCATGTGTCCTCTTGTTGTGTGTCTCTCACTGACGACATCCCCCACGTCCCTTGTCAATCAGAACGTAAAGGCAGCAGGGTGTGATTTTTGCTTCATCTTGTTCATTTAGTTTTCTGTCCTGAATGATAAAATTTGAATGATGACTTTTCATTTGAACCAGATCCGACTTTCCGAAAAAAAATTTAAAAGATCACAACTTCTGCAGTTGGTGATGCATAGAATGTTGGTTGGAAAGCAAATATAAATACTGCAGCACAAATAACAGTTGTAGCTCTCGATGTACAGAGGAAATGTTCTTTAGTTACATGTGAAACTCTTATATTAATATGAAAAATGTAAAAGTGCAAAGACTTGATAGCAAATAAACAAAACAAATATTTTTCGATGTAAATTGGGTCCAAGTGTTTCTGTCTGGATGAGTCCTTTAACACAGATGAACGTTTCATGTTGTGTGTTTGCATTAAAATGAACTGAGAGGTGCAATGAAACCAAAATGATGACATCAAGACAGACTGACAGACAGATTAAAGGTCAATTTGTGATTAGGTCACATCAGTGTAATAATTAATCTAATGAAATACCTCAAAGCGGTAACACCCAACTGCAGTAATTCCATGGATAGATAGATAGATAGATAGATAGATAGATAAAACAGGCGTGCGTGCGTGCGGACAGACGGATGAGTGGACACACTGTTTGTTTCAGTGAATCAATTTGTTAAACAAAGTTAAGGACTGTGTGCATCCTTACCATGTCATGTCCATGCAAATCTGAGAGTGTATTTATAGGTTTATTTTATCCACCATCGCCCCAACTTCTGCAAAGTATTTGACTATTAGACGAATATTATCCGTTTCGTTAAGGATGTTAAGATGTTGCTGTAATTTCATATTGTAGACATGAGCGAGTGTATTACTACTGACCAATGGTGCAACCAGGCCACAAGCCAACAGACCCACACTTGAACTGCAAACACTGAGCATTGAGCAAAACATTGAACCCATTACTGCCATTTACTCCCATTACCTCAGGCACCTCAAAAAAAGGCCTAATGGCTCATAGATGGGATGATAGACAAGGAGAGAAAACACACAGGATGCCTCTCAAAATGCTTTCTGTCAGTCGTGTAGTTGTTCTGCTGTGTCAATAGTGCATCAACTGCTTTCATGGCCACTCTTTGTTTTCTGTTCTCACTTTGTTTTTGTGCTGTTTGCTGAGCTGAGGGGCGTATACTTGCTTATGTACCTGTCATACCTGTTCCACTAATCCAGGTAGATGAAACTGGTTCTGGTTCTTTTAGTGTTTCCCTCCCAGACTCTTGATTTTCCTTTTCTTTTCTATTTATTTATTCATTTGTTTGTTTATTTTTTACTGTAAATCAATTTCTTGTAATGAATTGTCTTTAACATGAGTTAAAGAATATTTGAATCTGTTGCTATCTACTATCTATACTAACACATAATGATGTCTGCTTTTGTTTGCCAATCCAACTGCTTCACTTAGTGGTGGGGAAAGTAACCAGATGATTTCTACGTCCTCTACATCCTCCTTCACCCAATAGTGCAGAAGTTACTCCCTCTGCTATTTGGGTAATTGTCATGGTGACATGGGTGTAACCTGCACTGAAATGCAAAACCTTCCTGGCACAGTTGGTGCAGATCAGCTGGTGACGCTGAGGAGGAGGAGCAGCAGAGATCACCTATTTTGGCTCACACCCTATTTTACCTGCTCAGAGAAATTGAAACTTCTCTTTGTCTGAGAGCAGAAATGGCACAGAGAGGGATTCGGCATGACCAACTCTACTGTTCCATCTGTTCGAATCTCCTGAAGTGATTCTTCCCTGTGGACACAGCTTCTGTAGGGGCTGCATCACAGACTGCTGGAATAAAAAAAAACATCGCTGGAAACATCGCGTCATTAGAGCTGGACAATGAGCTTCCTCTGTGTGTGTGTGTGCTGTCACTATCTACTATCTATACTAATGTATAATACTGTCAGTTTGTGTTTGTGTGTTTATTATCATCCACCATCGTGGCAACTACTGCCAAGTATTTGACTATTTGACGGAGTAAGCCCATTTCATAAAGAATACAAAATATTTGCCGCTAGAGTCACAGAGTTTATCTGCAGGGGGTCGGCCAGCTTTGTAGGATGACGTCAGTAGGTGAAGGAGGCGATGCATTGCAAAGACAAACGCGAGGTTGCTGGTTTAGTTCCCAGCTTCATCTTGAGCCATAAACTTTGAATTTTGAGCAAAACATTGAGCGCATTACTGCTCCTCACGCACCTTAAAAAAAGGCCTCATGTCAGGTAGATAGATATATAGAGAAAGAGAAAACACACAGGGTGCCTCTCCAACTGCTTCACTTTGAGGAAGGGGCGTTGACCAGATGACTTTTACGTCCTCTACATCCTCTTTCATCTGGTTGTGCAGTAGTTCCTCTTTCAGCCATTTGGGCAGTTGTCATGGTGACATGGGTGTAACCTGCAATGAAAAGCTCTCAGGCACAGTTGGTGGAGATCAGCTGATGACGCTGAGGAGGAGGAGCAGAGATCACCTATTTTGGTCCACACCCTGTCTTACCTGCTCAGAGAAATCGAAACTTCAATTTGTCTGTAAGCAGAAATGGCGCAGAGGGGGACTCG
>OMPJ01014418.1:19150-32767 GCA_900312935.1 Carapus acus | reverse complement strand
CTTCTCGCGGGCCGCCTGCTCCACCATACGCTGACTCAGCACCGAAAGCTTGGCCAAGGCGGACGACAGCTCCTCGGTGGCCAGAGCCTGGCGAGCTCGGTCCTGGCAGGACATCCGGACCATCAGTGGGCACGGCGCCATCACGGAGAGGAGCTGCCCCCCATACACACACACATACCTGCCAGCTCATGGCCCTCTCAGTCAGACACTGCAGAGCTTCTCCCTCGGGCAGCCGCACGGGCAGCTTCTGCAGCGACACCAGCAGCGACAGGATGGTCTCCAGGCGGGGCCTCCTGGACCGCTGGCACAGCGGGCACAGGAACTTGGCGTCCTTGCTGTTGCTCTGCCAGCCCGCGCCCACCTTCTTCTGCGATCCCGTCTTGGGCAGCGGCACGCAGGCGCCGTGGAACCAGTCCTTGCACAGCTCGCACTGCAGCATGAAGCCGCTGGCCGTCTTCCGGCACAGGCAGAACTTGACCTCCTCGATGCGGTCGGCCATGGCCATCTTGGCCAGGTTGGCGGCCCGCAGCGAGTGGATGGCCTCCACCTCCTTCTGCTCCTTAGCCTTGAAGGCGGCCACCACGGTGGCGGGACCCCGCGCCTCCTCCAGGGTCTCGTCCAGGTCGCTGAGGGCGTCGGCGTCGAAGCCCCCACGCTCCCGCTCCATCAGCTCCTTGACGCGCTTGCGTTTGCTCTTGCTGTTGCCGTAGACGCCGATGTCCACGCGAGGGCTCAGGACCTGCGGGACGCACGGACGTTGGCAAACATTAGCACACACACACGCTCGTGGGACACAGCGTGCAGGACGACGGCCCTGGCGCCCACCTGGAAGAGCGTGTAGGTGGAGTTCTTCTTGAGGAAGGTGCGGGCCGTCCTCTCCCTCCAGGCTCGGGCCGCCGCCACCTGGGACTCCACCTGGGCCAGAGGGTCCAGCCGGACGGGGATGGAGCGACCTCGGGCCAGCAGGCTCTCCAGCTGCTCCAGGTAGGCGTAGCTGCTGCCGCTCTGTGAGAGAGAGAGAGAGATTGTCCAGCTGATGCCCTATGTGAAGGACCTCTGATGCTGCTCCAGGCATGATGGACAAGCGAGAAAGTACCTGGATAGACTCCAGCAGGGTGGTCCACTCCTTGGCCTTCTGGAGAGCATCACGCAGGGCCAGGACGTTAGGCAGATAGGCGGGGATGTTCCTGGCCTCCAGCACGATGCTCTCCAAGGTCACCATGCTGTGGCGGGGCCTGCAGGAATGGGGTCATCAAGTCAACTACGTGTGTGTGTGTGTGTGTGTGTGTGTGTGTGTGTGCATGTCTGTCTTACCTGGCCTGCAGACAAGCGCGGGCTTTGTCCTCCCACCTCTCCGACACAGTGAGGATCTCCTGCAGCTCAGCCATGGCCTTCTCCACGGCGTGATGAGGGGCCAGTCCCACGCCCGAGTCTATCAGCCTCTTCATCAGCTCCAGCGTGACTCGCTGAGGCTCGGCCAGCGTGAGGCGGACCTGGGCGAGGTGGAGAGTTGGAGAGTTAGAGCCCGAGCGGGCCGACGCCTCCCGAGAAGCGGCCAACACACCGACCGACCTCGTCTAGCCAGCGGGCCTGCTGGAGCTCCTGCTTGAGCCGTGGTAGCTCGGGGAGCTCCACGTCCAGCCCGCTGCCCAGGTCCAGCAGGGCCTGCAGCTTGGCCGAGTCCGGCATCTCGTCCGCCAGCGCCACCTGGGATCGCTCGTGGAAGTCCTCCACGTTCTCCAGGAGTTCCTGGGAGATGAAGCACAAGTGGAGGCGGTCAGTAGGGGAGAGGAGGAGGCCGACCTCGGCTTAGGGGAGCAGAGGGTGGTCAGGAGAAGCGTGCTGACTTTGATTTGTCGGGCCTGGCTGATGACGCAGGGTAGGCGGAACAGCTGCTCCACGAAGGCCTTCAGCTCCTCCACCGTCAGCTTGGTGCGACTGCGGCTGCTCTCCGACCGCAGGCGGCTGCTACACACCCAAACACACACAGAGACACGTGCCGTCAGCTCGGGTGAACACACAAACAAACAAAAAAAAAACCCCAACAAAGCATCTTTGCACTGACCTGTGCCTTTGCTTGCGGCTGAGCAGGAGCTGAGCGACGGAGGAACACGTCTCCGCCTCTTTAACCATCTCCCGCAGGCGCCGGAACAGGGCGTTCTCCGGATACTTCCTGTCCTCGGCGTCCTCCAGCAGGACTTTCAGCTCGATGAGATCTTGGAGACGCAGACACACCGTCGGAAAATGAGATGAGGGGTGAAAAGCGAGCGCGTTTGCGGCGGTGGGAGCCTGGCAGACCTTTCTTGTTCTTCTGCTCGGCAGCCAGCGCCTCAGTCACCCTCCTGGTCCAGGTGTCGTAGGACTGGGCGCGCGTCTTCACGCCGTACAGCATGGACGGGAACTCCTCCAGGTCATAGCGGTACCTGGGGAGATGTCACGCGCGTCAGATGCGGTCGCCACAGCAACAGACGAGGCTGCCGGGCTTGAAGCCGCTCCTCACCGGAGACACTTGTTGCCCAGCGGGCAGTCGCACAGGTCGGCGGCGTGGTGGAGGCACACCAGCCGCTCGGGGCTGCAGGAGCAGGTGAGGGCCGATAGGAAGCAGGTCGTCTTACATTTGTGGCACTGCCGCTCGTCGTCCGGCACCAGCTCGAAAACCTCCTGCTCAGAGGACAGCACCCCCTGCAGGCGGAGCAGCATCACACCAGTGAGTGTGGATGACACCAGGGACGGTTCCCCTCCCGTCCTTGGTCGCGCTCACCATCTCCTGGACCACCTGTCTCAGGCCCGTCTCCTCCTCCATCATCTGCTCCATCTCCTTGAAGACGGCCGCCGCCAGCTCCACGTCCAGGCTCTCGGGATCGGCGGCCATCTTGCACAGCAGCTCCTCGTGGGAGAAGACGCAGTAGCGGTGGAGGCGGCGGTAGTGGGCGACACACTGGCGACCCATCGGCAGCTGAGGGTGTGGAACAGGGGAACGATGAGCGGCCACGCTCTTCGAATACGCCAAAATTTGATGAACACCTAGCTTCAAGGCGCGGTTCTCACCCAGTCGGCCGTGCAGAAGTTGACCGCCTCGGCAAAGTTGTAGCCCTGGTTGAATCCGCTGTGATACGCGCGAGGGAACGTCACCACAAACTCGCCTGCACACTGATTGGTCCTGTACACCTGAACGTGCACACACACACACACAAGAGTGTGATGCCGACAAGCAGATGCAGAGCTGCGTGGGCCCGGGCCTGTGTTTGCACTCACGGGGACGCCGTGCTCCATCAGCACGTTGGGGTTCATGATGGTGACCAGCTGGTGGAGGAGGTCAGGTTGAGAGTCAAACAGCTCCGGCGCCAACTTCTTCATCACCGCCTCCAGCTGCTCGGCCGCCGAGGCCGGCACGCCGTACCACGTCTTGGGCTCTCCCCTGGAAGAGACGCGGTCAGTGGTTCGGCCACGTCTTTCGCTCAGCGAAAGCCATCTGATGCGCCGCCTCACCAGTGCAGGAAGTTGATGGAGTAGCTCCAGTGGTCCTCGATGTGCCAGCAGAAGGAGGAGAAGCACATGCCCACGTACAGCCAGGGCACCTTCATGCCTGATATGTCCACGTTGATGTGCGTGAGCACCGACTGCTCCAGCACCGGCATGTTGTTCAGGTTCCAGCCTGAATTGGCGTATTCCTGAAAAATACAGATATCCACCTGAGTAGCATGTTAGCGGAACAAACCCTGTTTGCTTCCGAGAAACGGACGCGTCCTCTCTCACCTCCTCGTCCCCCAGCAGCCTCCTCTTCCCGTCCCTGACTGGGAAGCCGCTGCCCACGTCCTTGGAGCTGATGTCGGCGCCGTACTCCACGATGACGTCCTCCTCCAGGCTGCTCACCAGGCGCCAGAACTCCTTCTCCACCAGCTCGGTGGGGACCATCTGGACGGGGGACGACAGGAGGAAAGTGAGCCGCCGAGTCCAACCGTCCCGCCGGCCCTTCACCTTCCTCACGTACGTGAACGGGCATGTTGAAGTAGTCCGACTTGAAGTGGTCGGCCATCTCGCCGAAGCCCTGCAGCGTGTACTCCCTCACCGCCTGCTCGAAGCCGAACGCCTCGCGCGGCTTGCTGCACTCCTGTGGGAGGGGCAGGGCGGCGCCATCAGCCATGGGTATGGCGTCCGTCCATCCACGCGTGCTTTTCTCGTCTCCTACCTCGGCGACGCACTTGGGACAGCGCCAGTCCCCCTTGGGGACGTCCTGCAGGGGCGGGATGAGGCAGAAGGTGTGGTAGCTGTCGTCGCAGCCGTCGCACAGCAGGAGGCGGTCCTCTTCGTCTCCGCGGCCGCACATCAGGCACAGGTAGAGGTCAATCTGAGGAGTCGCACACATGTGGGACGGTTACTCTTCCTCCCCAGTTAGCCATCACACACACACACACACACACGAGTACGTGCACACACGAGTACGCGCACACACACACACACTCAGAAGTATGCACGTCCCCTTGGAGAATCATTAAGTTTGAGGTCCCTAAGGTCAGTGGACAAAGGTGGGCGGGGCCTTACGGGCACACCGCCACAGAGCACGCTGACCCAGTACTCACAAAGTTGACCTCCAGCGTTTCCTTGCGCGGTCTCATTTTGATGGCGAAGGCCTGAGCCTTTAGATGGCGCTGCTTCTTGCTGAAGGCATCATCTGGGGAGGAAGGCAGAGAAAGTCTCAGGCTTTGTCTGCCCTTGCCTCAACCCTGGACCGTCAGAATGGAGGTGCGAGTCGGTGTCCGCGTCGACGCGGGGACCCGAGGATCCTTACCAGCCGAGACGATCTCCAGGCCGACCATCTTGGGGGCCGAGCCAAAGATATTGAGGCCCTTTGGCTCCTTGTTCTCCCTCTGCAGCCAAAGAAAAGCAGCCTGAGAACCCCACTTCCTCCTCCTTAACGTTCATTCTCGTCAGCGTGCAGGAAAGGCGGCGTTACCTCCGACTTCAGCCGTCTGGAGCGCCTCTCGGGCAGCAGCCGCTCTCTGGGCAGGGCCGGATCGCTCTCGCCCTCTTTCTCCTTCTCATCCTCCTCCTCTTGTTCCTCCTCCTCTCCCGCTTCGTCTCCGACTCCTTCGTCTACTTCCTCGCACTCGTCGCCCTCGTCATACAGACGCTGGATCCCCTGTTTGGGGAGAGGGAGGAGACCTTCAGCTCAGTTGCCACATTGGAGCAGTCCCCTCTCTCTCTCCTTCTTTCTCTCCATCTCTCTTGCCACCCTTCCTCTTCTCCCTCACCGTTAGCGTGGCTCCCGACTGGAAGAGCTCGTAGGGGTAGAGGATCTTCTCGTAGTGCGAGCGCAGCAGCGAGCCGGCTCCTTTCCCGGGGGGGAAACCCATTCGCGCGGCCACCTTGGACCATCGCTTCTCCTTACACGCCGTCTCAAAGCCGCCTTCAGACGAAACCACCTGCACACACACCAATAACCAGTGAATCTCCAGCGCTGGCCCAACAATCATGGCCACAGATTCTCCACCAAATGCTTTGGTAGTTTGCAGAGTTTGGGTGGTGAGTTTGGAACCCCAAAGGTTGTAGGGTCCTACCTTGCTGAGCTGGTAGAGGTCCAGGAGCTTCCTCTCAATGTGTGGGAACCGAAGCTTGGAGCCCTGCAGCTCCCAGAACTTTGCAATTTGATCCAGGAAGTTAAGTTTGACTCGAGTGAGGGCCTGGACAGCAGGGGGGAGAGAGAAAGAGAGAAAGAGAGAAAGGAGGAAGATGCTCAGCTGTTGAGCTACAGAGACGGAGAAATGTTTTCATACACTGGCGGCTTTGATGGACCTTCACACCTGTGCACCTCCACACAAACTCACCTCCAGCTCATTCAGCCTTTGAACTCGTGGAGTGAAGCGGAAGTTGCGAACATCGCAGGCAAAGGGAGGCTGCCAGTCCTGAGAGAAGGGGGAGGAATAATAAGACAATGTCATCTTGCTGTCCTCACAGAAACACAAACACACACCTGAGCGGTTCTCATTATCTCGAACACAACATAAATAAATATTTTGTCAGCAACAACTGGAAAATAAGCCAAGTTCTAGAGGGCAAGGTCTGCTGATGTCTCATTTTCAGCGTGGTGGCAGTGATGCTCCAAATATTAGCAACATGCAACGTCCAGACCCACAAGATGAGGTCAAAACTGGAGTTAGGAGGCAGGTTCACGCCTACGCCTAAAAGGACCAGGAATAGCCCGTTGGGGGTGGAGATGGGGTGAGTTTAGACACACGAACACGTTGTTGTTGGAGTGTGTGTGGAACAGGAGGAGGTCAGGCCTGAAACTGGCCTAATGTCGCCTCATGGTAGGTTCACTGTGCCTTGCATAGCGCCGGAAAATGGATAAACATTCACAAAAACAGGCTGGAAGCAAAATTCTCTCCAACTTTCCAGCTCTACTATGGAGAAGTATGGACGACAGACGTTGTGTGAATGATTTTAAGTTGCGAGTCAATATGTTTGAAATCCTCAGGTGCGATCGGTGCTTCGTGGAAAATGTCTCGCAGGCCCGTAAAACGACGGCGACGCTGCGCAGCCAAACAGCCTCCCGCCCGTTATTTCATATTATTCCCACAAACGATGATGGATGAAGAGATGTTTACCTCCGGGGGTCTGATCTTACAAATGCCCGTTTTCTCCGCGATGGGTCGGATTTTGTTGATGAATCCCAGCGGATCGGAGAAATCCTCCCAACTGGGCTCGAACACCGGGCACTCAGGAGGGGGCACGAACTCGGCGAATCCAGACATGTCGAACAGGTCAAGCAGACTCGAAATAAAAAGCTAAAAAATTCCAATTTGCGCTCAAAGGTCCATGATTGTTGTTAGGCAATTATTCGCCCTCTTCTTAGGAAACTTCCCGTGTCGTCGCAATCCTCCGGGGCTCGGTCCCACCTTGCTGCATGGCGGGGTTCAGTCCGATTCAAGAGGAAAAATATACCAATGATTATTCTAAAAACTTAGCCATCATCGGGGCTGAGACCCGGTTGGTCCAGGCCGGCCTGAGCCGGGGTACCCGGAGAATCCTAGGCTCCGGCACCGCCTTACCTTGGACGGGCGGACGGGTCGGTGCGGGCCACCATCGCCCTCCCCCGGCGTGGGAGGACCTCGGTGGAACGAGGGCTTGGAGCTGGGGGAGTTTGATGAGAACCCCCCGCTAAAACACCCAATTTTATCCAACAATAAGGGCGCCGGTACTAAAATCACAGCGCAGCCCCTGCTGGCTGCGCGAGTCCCGGCAAGTCCGAGCTACGGAGCGGCGGGGCGGCTGATTTCACCACGATGCTGCATTTAAAACCAATCCTCCGGGGTCTGCGTCGTTCCTGGGTGGGTCTACCCGGGTCAGATCCGCTTTATTCGGGCTCCAGGCCGCGCTCCGTGCACGGCGTGTCGCGGCCCCCATTCATCGACGGCGCCTCGGCTGGCGGAGCCCAGCTACGCCCGCCCGTGGCGCAGCTAACACTGACGTCTACTCGCCGAGGAAAAGTCCGAGGGAGGGAGCATTCTGTCGGATTTTGTCAAAGTTCGTCGATGTTGCGTGGAAAAACAAGTATGGGCCAGGTTTTCGTCCCCGTTTCTCGCTGGTCGTTGATTTTGCCGTCGCCCCGCAGCTTTTAGCCAATTACCCAACGCACTAGCTATGCTAGCAGGCTAGGAGGTGAGTGTTATTGTGGTGCGTTCAGTGCCCGTCACAAGTTATGGGTTACTTCCCAGCTCGTGATTTTAATAGACGTCTCCGTGTTTTGTCCTCAATTAGCAACCTTTTGCTGCGTCCCCAACAAATTAGACTAACTCTTAACTAGCCCTTAATTAGGAGTACATCTCATTATCAGAGCACTGTGTCAGGAGCGTGTGCCGAGTCGGCATCTGTGAATCTTCTGTTAAGGTGATGGCAAGGTGATGCTCAGCCACAAATCGATATGATGTATATGACTTTTATTAACTGTCACTGACACGGGGCTCCCGTTACCTACAATTTGATTGCCAATCCAAGCACCAAGCAGCCAAGGCTGAACGCCAATGACAGGTTCGTAACAGGCGGATTTAATCGTTCTAATGTTATTTTGACACGTATCCTTGCGTGTCAAACAGGTAATTTACAGATTTCCGACAGCACCTTAAGTTCGCATCCGGGATGTGAAAATGGAGGCTATAGAATCGTCAAAATTAATTTCCTTTTCAGTTTTGGTTGTTTTACAGCTGCACTTGTCTACCCGAATTCACATGAGATTTTTTCCCCCAAAATTGGCATCGCACCCGTAGTTTTACGTGAAAGGCAGTGAGGTTTTTCAGTTTGTCGCTTGGTGGCGGTAGAGGTCCACAGGCCAGATTACTATCCGATAATAGCGCTGTATCCTTCCGTCAGACGAAAAGTAGTGCGCTCTTTATGTCTGGAAATCATCCATATATCGCTTTACGGAATCAAAAACTGTGTTTTCAAATGTGTCCTTGAATCAGTGTCATTATGGTGAATATGTAATAAATGTACATAAACACAATGCATTTCACATTTGATCACAAATACTCTTTCCCTTGTTTGAAACGGTGCCTTTATGGTGAGGAGTGGTGGAGCATTAATAAGTGGAGTACAAATCATCCTCGGCCTGTAGGTGTATGTTACATATCAGAGTACTACGTGACAGCCAGCCAGCGTATATTTGTTCAAAATACAGCTTGAGCCTTGACACCTGCAGCAGCTAGTAGTCATCATGAAATGGATACTCCGGGTGGTCGGACCACCTGTTGTGCCAGGAAAGAGATGATAAGATGAGTTGTAATAACGACAGCCCCCTCTGAGCGTGAAATACTCACATTAGGAGCTCCACGAAACGAATGTTCTTGTTCAGCCCCTCCACTGCAGCCATCTCCTCCTTGGTCAGGGAGAAGTCAAATATCTGCAAGTGAGAGAGGGTGTTTAAAAACACATGTTTTTCTCTGCCGGTGTCTGGAGCCACGTAAGCGGACCTGGAAGTTCTCTCTGATGCGTGCAGGACTGAAGCTTTTGGGAATGACCACCACTCCTCTCTGAACATTGAAGCGCAGCGCCACTTGAGCGGTGCTCTTCTTGTATTTTTGAGCAAGAGATACAAGGAGCTCATCCTCCAGCAGAGGAGGACACTTTAGGTTTACCCTGGTGATAAAAACAGAAGGATTTATATGAAAATTAGCTCTACAAATAGCTTTTTTCAAACAACACTTGAGAGGGATGAGAAGAAAATGCATTTGACAGCATACCAGGACGGATCTCTTGACGTGCCGATGGGGCTGTAGCCCACAATGACAATGTCCTTTTGCCGGCAGTATTCGAGCAGCTTTGGCTGGGTGAAATATGGGTGGCATTCTACCTAGATTATGGAAACAAACAGCAACGTCCTAACCGTATTCTGCCTGTGTCATTCCTTATGAGGCTTCAGAAACTGGTTTTTGCATTTGAAGCGTATCACAACCACTCATACCTGGTTTGACACTGGTTTATGTTTCAGTCCAGGTTTATTCAGAATCAGCTCCAGTTGCCTCCTGTTGAAGTTTGACACTCCGATAGATTTGGTCAGTCCAGCATCTTTGCATGCCTCCATGGCCTTTCCACCACGGCAGAGAAAGCAAACTTTGAATCCAGATTAGAATCGGTAGCAGATGTGCAGCAAACGATCCTTCAAGCATGCAGCCAGTTTGGAGCTGGAAACTATGTTTTGATTCTCACCTCCCATGTCGCACAAAGATCTGTCTTGTGATAAATATGCTTTCCGTTCTCATCTTTGGGATAGAATGTATCTCCTGGCTTTGAGACATCTCTGTGAGACAAGTATGTCCACCAAAGCAAGTAATACAGGTATATTTTAATTAGTGTTTACCTTGAAGGCAGTCGGCATTTCCACAATGTAAAGGTCGACATAATCAAGCTGCAAAGTCTGCAAAGTTTTCTCCAGAGTGGGTCGCACTAACTCAGGAGGATGGAATGTGTTCCACAGCTGCATGTTTTCAGCCAACATAAAAATACAACTTATTGCAACACATAATACTGGCAGATCGTCAATTGGATTTGTTTTTTACGATCTCACGAGCCAGAGAGGTGAGTGAAAAAAGCCGGTTTGTACAAACCTTCCCACAGTAGAAGATATCCTCTCGCTTCACCGTTCCATCGGCAATCCTCTCCCTTATGGCCTGGCCCACCTCATGTTCATTGAAGTAGACCAAAGCTCCGTCAATGTGACGGTATCCAGCGTCTATGGCAGTTTTGACGGCTTCGTAGGCAGTTCCCTTGGGAGTCTAAAAAGACTTTGATGAGGTGAGTGACAAGGGACACAGCACTGTTTCAACTCTGACCAAAGATTGGTGATTCCTCACCGTGCGTGGATCTCCATATGTCCCCAGTCCTATCAAAGGTATTTTGTTGCCATCATGCAGAGGGATGGAATGTCTTTCCCTGGTCAGAGCCATGTTCAACTAAATAAGTGCAGTCTAGGACAAGCCCTCCTATAAATAGGTGCCACCTCCTCTGCAACAGTTTCCGCAGTGATTGTGTCAGACATGACCCCTTCACAAAATGTTCTTTGACCGCTACGAGACTCCGCCCTGGAGTATTAAATCCAGCCCCATCAACATAACACGCTATCTCACGGGGGTACACCCGGGTAATTTATTGCCAGAGTTTGCACTTTAACCCCCTGTTGAGTTTAAACACTGCTGCGCATTCGACATTTTTCCTCCCCCCCTTCCTCGCCCACCAAGTCCTCTCCGTTTCGCCCGAAGTTTGAACTCCAGCGGGCACTGTAGCTTTAACGAGCCGCGGTGCCTGCTGGGTAGTGAGAGTGTGAGTGTTTTGAGAAAGAAGGCACAGATGGCCGCTTTTACTCTGCCCGCTACACAGGCGAAAGCTCACCATATGTTATATCATTTACTTTCGTGAGCAGACTCGGCTTCTGGCTTCCGTCTGTACGAGAAAAAAAAATGCCGCCAGCGAGAGAATTTGAAATTTGACGATGTAGCATTTTGCACATCTAAGTCGACCAGGTAGCTAATTTAGCTTCGTACTGTTATGATAGAGAGAACGGCCGTGCAACATGTTGCTTTCAAATGGCTGTAAAGCACTGTTGGTTGGGTTAAAACGTGACTAATTCTGTATTACACTCCCTAAAGTAGTAGTATATACGTCCCTGAAATGGCTTGCGTAGAGCGGAGGATGACAGGCTAGCCTTTGTTCCCTGAACGCAACATCAGTCTAATCAATTGACCGGGAAATGATGGACGAGAGCGCAGACAACGTCGATAACGACGACATCGTCATCATCGTGGAGAACGAGGCGGAGAGTTTGCCGGCGGAGGAGGAGAGACTGAAGCAGCAAGGAGCCTTCGGACTGATGGATACGTGTCCTATCTGCAAACTGAGCTTCCACAACCGGGAGCCCAAGCTGCTGCCGTGCCTGCACTCCTTCTGCAAGCGGTGCTTGCCGCTGCCCCATCGGGGCCCGGAGCCCCGCAGAGAGCCGCCAGGCCAAGGTGACACAAACCCGCACACCGGTACATTGGCTGGACTCCTCCTAACAGCTGGTGGCAGAGCTACTAGTCTTAATTCATTCTCATCTAGTCACCGTCAGGTTAGATGGTATCGGCATCAGTGTCATCATCTGATGTGCTCAGATAGTAAACGGGTGTTATTGTTGTATGAAAAAAGATTGTCTTGGACTTGGCATCAGTGTCACCATCTGATGTGCATAGATAGCAAACGGGTGTTGTTCTTGTGTGAGAGAAGATTGCCTTGTACTTTGTGGTGATGAATTTGAAACTGCAAATACCTCGCTTATACACTGATAACTAAGTTGGTGTTGTGTACTGTTGCACTCAGTGTCGCATAGCAGTCAGATAATTATCAAAGGTGAAAATCACATATGAGCTCAGCCTTGGTTATTACCCTTGTTCTGGTCTTTACAGCTATTACCAAGAGTCAGGCAAAGTTCATACGTGTCGAACCTCCACATAACATTTATCTTGCCCTGGGACGTATTGGTTGATGGGTCGCTGTGGGTGTATGTGCTTTGCATGTAGCTGTGCAATACGACCAGTTCATCGGGTATTTGTTCACACATCTCGGTGTGCCCCCGGCATAAATCCTCATCCCTATTAACATCCCCACAACATGCAAATCATTGTGTGCTGACATGTCATGTTTCCTGTCTTGTGCAGTCGGTGCCATCCGCTGCCCGGTGTGCAGGCAAGAATGCTGGGAGATGGACATATTGGACAATTTCTTTGTGAAAGACTCTGCAGAGGTGCCGAGCAGCACGGTGGAGAAAACCAGCCAGGTAGGAAACCCCGCGACCCTTTGTTAGTAGAGCTGGTGTGCGTGAAACTTTTTTTATGGCCCTCCGCCACGTGGGATCCACTCTGCTCTCCGTCTCTGCCGCCGGCAGGTGTGCATGAGCTGCGACGACAACACGGAGGCGAGGGGTTACTGCGTGGAGTGTGTGGAGTTCCTGTGCGTGACGTGCATCGAGGCGCACCAGCGGGTCAAGTTCACCCGCGACCACACCATCCGCCAGAAGGAGGAGATGTCCCCAGGTGATGTCCCGCCCTGCCTCCACGTCCCAGACTTGTAATGTCTCCAAGCGACTGACAGTGTCTCGTGCGTTGGTGCAGAGTCGCTGGGCCTGTCCACGCAGAGGCCCGTGTTCTGCGACGTCCACAAGCAGGAGCCGCTCAAGCTGTTCTGCGAGACGTGCGACCGCCTCACCTGTCGAGACTGCCAGCTGCTCAAGCACAAGGACCACAAGTGGGAACCTCCTCCGTCCCCCGCACCAGCTTTCTGTCCAATTGGCTGTGTCGTGTTGTCCAGCAGCGTCACATTGTCGGTGTCCTTTGCTGTGTGCAGCTACCAGTTTTTGGAGGATGCCTACAGGAACCACAAGCAGTACCTGGAGACTATGACGCAGCAGCTGCAAGAGAAGCGAAAGGCCATCGAGGACGTTTCCAGCTGCATCAGCACGGGGTAAGGTCACCTGGCCGTCCTCCAACACTTGGGGACGTAGAGGAGATCGGTTCAGAGATCCAGTTGAGAACTGGGAGTCAAGCTGTTTTGGTGTTTCCATCCTCTCAGACTCCAGCAGGTAGATGAGAACCGGAAGGTCGTCACAAACGAGATCAAGAAGTCCATCTGCAACCTGATCATGGAGATCAACAGGAAAGGAAAGATTCTGGTCAACCAGCTGGAGGTAAGTTTGGACACCAGGTGCAGGAACATGGTTGAAAAACGACGCTCCACAATCAGACATTATCCAGATATTGTCAGTCCAATTTTCAGGTTGAAGGTGTTGCTGTAGAGCTGAAGACTCTGAGGGGTGTCACCGACCTTTGAGAATGAAGCCTGGGTTTGTGTGTTTGTGTGTGTCTCGTCCAGGCTCTGACCCGGGACCACGAGGTGGGTCTGAGGAAGCAGCAGGAGGACGTGAACTCTCTGTCCCGCCACCTGGACCACGTCATCCGCTTCACCAAGTGGGCCACGGCCAATCACAGCGGCACCGCCCTCCTGTACTGCAAGAGGCTGGTGAGGCGCACCGACTCCACCCGTCCGTCCATCCACCCACCTGTCCACCCACCCACCCACCGCTTGGACCTTTTGTCT
>OMPJ01014418.1:0-19130 GCA_900312935.1 Carapus acus | reverse complement strand
TTTGTCTCCTAGATCCTTTTCCAAATCCACTACCTGATGCGCGCCAGCTGCAGTCCCTCCATTGTCCCCCAGACCTCCGTTCGCTTCCAGTGTCGCTCAGGTTTCTGGGCCACAAACGTAGACCTTGGTAAGACCCTAGAAGGACCTGACCTCTGTGACCCCCTCAGATGAAGGGGGGTCCACCAATATGTTTTGAGAACTTACTGTGCACGTGTGCGTTCTTCAGGTTCTCTGGTAGTGGAGAGGGGCGCGGGCCGGGCCCCCCTCACCAACCACCAGCCAGGTCCCAGGGGGGAGGCCCCCGCCGGGAGCCTCTCGGCCCAGCAGAGACAGAGCACGCTGGCTCAGCTTCAGATGCAGGTAAAGGGATTTTCAGCGCAGTCGGTAGCTTTGGTAAGTTTGACTCACGGGGAGACCCAGTGGCACCAGAACCCAGATGTTCTGCTCTGTTCTGCGTGCCCTTGTGTGATGCACGTCTGTATTTGAGCTCCCGCTGTCCCGTCGTCCCTCGCCCAGGTGGACAAGCTGGCCCAGCAGCCCAACAGGCAGGTCCCGCCCAGCCACTGGTCCTGGTACCAGAACGTCAGGCTCCCCGGGCCCCCGCCGCCCACCCGGCCCATCCACGGGGGGTCCTCGCCCTCCCACGGACCCCCGAGCCTGGTGCAGGGGCGGAGGTACGGGAGCGCCATGGCGACCCCCCGCAGCCCCACGTCCTCCATGATCCACAGCACCGGATACGCCTCAACACAGGTACGCCGGAAGGAGGGAGTGTGTGACGTAGGAGGGGCTGAGGGCTCGCTGGGTCCCCCTGCTGGCTGTTGCAGGAAGTAATCGATGCAAACCAAAGCGGTGCGACCTGCCAGGCGAGTGTGTGGTATGTGCCGATGCCAGATTTGATAAGGCTTGTGTGTGTGTGGGAGACGGAAGCATACCGCGGCCCGCTGTCAAACCTGGAATTTAATCGTAGAGGGAGGGATTTCACGGGAAATGCACCCGGTTTGGTGCCAGAGTGGACCGAGGGCGGGGGAAGTATGTGATGAAGTCGAGATGGAGGGTTTCCTGCTGGCTGAACTGCTCGCTCACACTCTCTGGCACCTCCAGTCTCTGAGAGATCTGATCCACAGCCTCAGCTCACCCCTTAAACACACCCATCTGTTCCAGGGTGCGGCCCGCTACACACAACCTCTCACCACCGGTGCCTCCACGCAGACCTCACTGCACCACGTAAGGACGGCCAGGCCGCACGTACGACAGGAGCGTGACCCCAGGAGCTGCTGCCCTCACACACACACACACACACACACTCTCTCTCTCTCCCTCTCTCTGTCAGAGGGCCCTGCTGGATTCCTCCCTCCTCAAGAGGAGCGAGACGACCTGCACGGTGCCCAACATCACCATCTCCCTCTCCAAACCCAGCTTTGGCTCCAGCACGGCCGGCCCGGGAGCGGCCGACAAACCGGGCACGCTCAGTCACGCCACAGGTTAGCGTCGTTCGCGCCGCCGCTGAAACGTCGCTCAGGGCTGAAGCGTAAAACATGGCTTCTCGTCCTCTCTCCAGCTCAAACACAAGGACGGCAGAACTCCCCGATGGCCAAGCCGTCCTCGTCAGAGAGGAGCGCCGGGTAAGAGGGAGCCCGTGTTCAGAACTGTGGGTGTGTGTGTGTGTGTGAGTGTGACGTGAATACTTTGCTGCATCAAAGAACCGCGTCCTGGAAGCAGACCCCCGATCCCCCACAGGCCCCCTCGGCCAAGAGACGGAGACGGGCGTCCCCGGGCCCGGTCATCGTCATCAAGGATGAGCCTGAAGACGAGGACGAGGTGCATTTTGTAAGTGTCGGGACAAAGCAGGACAAAGCGGGCCGCCCCGTCCTCGCCTGTCGTCACGGCGACTCCCTCTCCTTCAGGTCCAGTCCAGCGGGGGGTCCAGTTTGCCCGACAGCAGCACGGGGGGCCAGTCCACGCCGCAGCAGCAGCAGCCCAGGGCCCCGCCCCCGCAGGACGCCGCTCCCGCGTCGGACTCCATCGCCGACAAGCAGCCGCAACCTCCGGCCGCGCCGCAGTCTGAGAAGAGGGCGGAGCCAGAGGAGGACCCCAACGAGGACTGGTGCGCCGTGTGCCAGAACGGCGGCGAGCTGCTGTGCTGCGACAAGTGCCCCAAAGTGTTCCACCTGTCCTGCCACATCCCCGCCCTCAACGCCTCCCCCAGGTGAGAGCCGGGGGCGGGCGCCACCTAGCTAGCATTGCTAGTCCAGAAATGTTGAAATGTCCCAATGTCTCCCCCTAGTGGCGAGTGGTTCTGCTCGTTCTGCCGCGACCTCTCGTCTCCAGAGATGGAGTACGACTGCGACCGCCAGCAACCAGCGACCAACCCGGAGATGCTGTCGGCCATCGACCGACGGGTACGAGCTCTTGTTTATCAAACCGTCGGAGCTCAAACTAAGCGAAGAAGTCCAAGATTCAGACTGTGTTTGTGTGTGCGTGTGTGTGTCTGTTCCACGCAGAGGTGTGAGCAGCTCCTTCTCCGTCTCTACTGCAACGACTTCAGCACCGACTTCCAGCAGGCAGGGCCCCCGTCGGTAAGCTGGCGCCGCCGCTGCCTCGGCCAAGCTACCATGGCTACTAGCCACGGTGAAGCTAATGCAGGGAGCGACACGCCAATCTTCTCGCTGCCTGACCGTGCAAACTGTCCCGTCCACGCAGGAGACCAAGAGGTACAAAGAGCTGATCAAGACGCCCATGGACCTGTCCATAGTGAAGAGGAAGCTGGGGTCAAAGGTGAAGGACGACTACAGCTACGGCACCACGGAGGCGTTTGTGGCCGACATCAGGCTCATCTTCTCCAACTGCGCCAAGTACTTCAAGGTGGGTGAGGCTGAAGATGGCTGAGATGCCACAGGTTCTGGTTCTAGTTGTGTTTGGTGGTCCTGACCGGGTTGCGGTGTTGCCAGGCGACCTCGGAGGTGGGCAGCGCTGGCCTGTACCTGGAGGACTACTTTGAGGAGCAGCTGAAGGTGGCCTACCCGGACAAGCTCTTCCCCGGGGGGAGGGAGGAGCGCATGATCCCACCGCTGGAGGACGAGATCGAGGAAGAGGAGGAGGGGGGCCAGATGATGGAGGGGGACGTGGCCCCCATGGAGGGGGACACGGCCCCCATGGAGGGGGACATGGCCCCCATCGACGGAGACATGGCCCCCATCGAGGGGGACCTGCCGGCCAGCCCGCTGGAGAGGGGCATCCCCCCTGTGGAGGAGGACCTTGGGCCCCTTGAGGACGAGGCGAACTTGGAGGACGGCGAGACGGGAACGCCGACATTCCCCGAGGCTGCTGGGAAACAGGAAGTGGCGGTGGCGGCGCGCAGTCCCCCGCCGGGCGAAGTGAAGCTGGAGGAGGGAGTCACGGGGACAGAGCCCGACCCGATGGACCACGAGGACGAGGGCGAGGGGGCTGCCCAGTCTCCATCAGACAATCCTGCAGGTCCCCCTGACGGCCAGGAGGGGGCAGCACCAGCAAGCACATCCAAAGAGGAGAACGAAGAGGAGGAGGAAGAGCAGCGCTAGTGACATCAGAGAGGAAGAGTCTTCCACCGAGGCAGGAACCTGCTTCATCTGCTGCAATCACTTTTTTTTATCCCTCTTCCGCCTGATTCGCAATAGAACAAAGGTCACGGTGACACCAGAGGGACTGAGACTGCGTGTGAGAGTGTGCGTCTGTCTGTGTGTGTGTGTTTGCGCGCGTGTGCGTGTGCCCGAGCCCTCAGAGAGCCTGTGGCTGGTATTGTTTATGTTGTATCGGACTTGTTTGTAATCTTCTCCAGAAACTTGTACATACTGGGCGTCCTAAAAGCTGCTTTTAAATCAAAACACGGAACCATTTTGATTGGCCAACGCATGTAAGTAACATGATAACTTATGCCTTTGCTTTTATTTGTTTTATTTTTTATCTTTGTAAATTCGTCACCACAGTTCACGCTCACTGGTCGACAGTTTGCTGCATAAACTGCTCACTGGTGTATCGTTTGGATTTTACCTGTAGTGTGTGTGTGCGTGGGCGTGGGTGTGGGTGTGTGTGGGTGTGTGTGTGGACTCAGCAGGGATTGACACTGACTGAAAAGTGGTGTAGTTGTGAGTGGCGTGCCCATGAATACGACCTAGTTGTGTGTGTGTGTGTGTACAGACTGGTGTGTCGTACTCAAAGTGTGTGACGTTTGGATGAGGGTGCTGCTGTGAGAGGAAGAGGCAGAAGCTCCTCCAGCCTCTCCGCGTCTCAGGGTCGGCACAGGACCGGGGCGGAGGCCTCATGGGGGCGCTGCTCAGAGTCGGGGTCATGGCTACTTTGATAGAGATGACGACCCAGTCCAGCGAGGAGACGCTGGCAAGGTGAAATCAGCCCTTGGAAGGATGGACGGTAATAAAAACAAACGGCTGGAGCGCCTGATCTCTGACCCCTGGTGTGAGTGACTCCGTAGACTTTTGATAAACTCTGATATTGGCCAGGTTTGGTTCCATTGGTAGGAACCTGTCCAAAGTCCTGAGGGACTTTGCACTTAGCTCGTCCTATCATTAGAGGAGTGGGCGTGGCCTCACTGAGCGGCTCAGAATGGCGTTATTCATCAAACTCTGGGCTCTAAAAAAAAGAAAAAACCTTTAACGTTTTACACCCTACTGTGACCCGGAAGTTCGTCGCGGGACCCGTACCTGCGGTGATTCCTCCTGAGGTGCTGATCCCCCTCTCTCATCCTCACACTCAGGATGGAGATCTCCACCCCTTCACACACACACACACGCCCTCCGGGTCTGACACGGAGCGTCCCACAGACACACTCGCACACACACCTCGTCCTCCGCGGCGACCACACGCAGCTCCAGACCGCCTCACATCATCAACCTACCAAGCCGAACTTGGCCGGTCCGAACCGCTCCGATGGACTCCTGGGCGCGTCTCCTTCTGCTGCTGTCTTGGTGCGGACCGCTCCACGGGCGAGGTAACGTGTTCTTACACATTTCATCAGCTGGAGGTGCGGAGTTCATTCTCTTAAGTCTGGTCTCTGATGTGTCTGTTCGAAATCCATCCATCCATCTTATTATCTACCCATCCATCCAACTGTCCACCGTCTACCTGCTCGTTTAAACGGCGGTGTTTCTTAATTTGTGGGTCGGGGTACAGTCCTGACCTTCGGGATGCGCCCCACCCGCCCCCACCCCGAGAAATGGGAAAAAAACGCAACTTTTTTGCTATTATCGCTAGTTTTACACATTTTCACTTACAATATTGATTTGATGGATCATAGTTTGGAATCCTCTTGGATGTTCATGCCCTGGTGAACTTTTTAGTGATGAGAAGTCTTTTTTTTTTTTTTTTTTTGGTCTTAACTGCCCCAACATGTCCTGTGTCGTTGGTGGCCCATCGCCCGGATGTGTGATTTGTCAGCAAAGTTTTGTTTCGTCCTCTTGTATCTTATCACATGTTCCGACCTTCTCCAATACAGTCACACTTAGATACAGCAGACTGTCTGTGTGTGTGTGTGTGTGTGTCCCTAACTCCCCCCCGCCCCCTTATCTACCCCCAGACCGTCTGGAACCTTCTCTGGCTCAGTGCTGTGAGGACGGACGTGACCGTGGCCTGGTGGCCCAGGACTGCTCCATCCTCCCCCTTTTCTCCTCCTCCCACATCTGCAAGTAAGCCGCACTTAGCAACACCTGGTTTCCCCCGACAAACCCCCCCGCTGCCCCACCCGGCTGCATCTGAGGGGGCGTGGCCTGACAGGGGGACCCCTGGTGGGCGTGTTTATGATGGATGGGTGCCATGTTGGCAGGTGTAGAATGCAGCCATTATTCATGGATCAAAAAGTAGCATCTGAGCTGCACAGGGGTGTGGGTGTGGCCTCTGGAAAGGTGTGTGTGTGTGTGTGTGTGTGTGTGTGTGTGTGTGTGTGCAACTTTGTGCCACTCCTCCCCTCCTGTTGTCACGCAGTCCTGCCGTGATTCATAGAATCCAGGAGGGAGGTCACGTCCTCCCCATCAGGACCCGTCCCCGTTCCCGTCCCCAGGGCTGGTCTTGACTCGCCCCGAGGCCAGGCTGGGGGCCCCTGACTGGGAGGACCCTGACCGGGAGCACAGGGGAACACCTGGTGGACCAAAGGGGGGGCGCGGCACGTCTGTAGCCATCTACCAACGCCCTCCTCCTCCTCCTCCTCCTCCTCCTCCTCTCCCCTCTGCGTGAACCTTCTAGAACCGCCCAGGAGCAGTGCTGCGCCGCCGTGAGGGAGGACACGCTGTGTCTCCGCGGCATGGACATGGCCAAGAAGCAGGGGGCCTGCGAGACGCCCTTCTTCCATGGGGAACTCTGGGAGACGGAAATTTCCAAGGTAGATCTCCGACGGCGCCGGCGGCTGCTGCTGGACCCCCGTGGGCTGATCCTCATGGTGTGTGTGTGTGTGTGTGTTAAGTCCTGCTGCGACTGCTGCATGCTGGGCCTGGAAGCCCCCGGCCGAGGCCTGAGCTGCCAGCTGGAGGGTCTGTCTGTGGGGGGACGCTGCCGGCAGGCCGCCCAGATCTGCTGCAACAAGAACCACACCGAGGAAACGCACCCGCTCACAACAGGTACTAACCCAGCAACCTGGGCCCGGACCAGGACCAGGATCAGGCCTGATCCAACGGTGGGGAGGAGATCGTGAGAGCCTCTCCACCGGGGCAAAGCAAGCCTCTGCTTTCTGTCGCCCCCCTCCCCCTCTTTCCCAAACGCTCTGCCAAATGGCCGCTCGGCGCCAACTGGTGACTGGTAGCTGCCGGTGTTTTGGTCCGGCTGCTTGGTGACAAACACAAACACTCGGGGGCCTGCCAGGCTGTGAAAACAGTCGTTTGTGTGTAAACGGGTCAGTCGGGTCAGAGGTCGGCGTGATAAGAGCCTTTGGCCGTGCCGGCTGGGGATTTCTCACCTTTTTTTTCCCGCAGCTCCAGAGTTGGAGACGTCTCCGGCGAACCCCACCGAGGATCCGGCGGGGGAGCCTGGCGGCGGCGGCGGCGGCGGCGGCGGCTGTGCAGGTTTGTCTGGAGGATCCGCCTCCCGCATGTCAGTTCCCGCCTCTCCCTCAAACAGCTGTTGGACCTCGTCTGTTCTGGTCGCTTCCCCGCAGAGTCCAACTGCTCCCAGCTGTGCGTGGGGAACGGGAGCTGCGCCTGCCTGGACGGCTATCAGCTGAGGGACGACGGCGTGGATTGCGAAGGTTAGCGCTCAACTTCTCAGACAATCTAATCTGCAAGGCGAGACAAAGAATCTCTGGGATTCTGGGCCGGCGACAGATAAACACGGCGAGTCGTGGTCGGAACCGCGATTCAATGAAAGCGGTGCCGCGATGCCTTCAGGGGCCTTTTTTTGGGGTGTTGTGATGAGGTTCTACCGGCAGCTTTAGCTGGCTGGACCCTGGATGTTTGAGGAATGTGTAGCCGAGGCTTCGGGAGGCTGGGAGGGTTCAGAGTTGCGTCCATTTTGATAAGCAAGGAGAAATCCAGGAAATTCCACATGTTTGGGTTCCTCTCCGTAAAAGACCGAACCTTCTCCCCTCAGACATCAACGAGTGCCTGACCCACCGCCACACCTGCGTGGTGGGGCAGGCCTGCATCAACACCGACGGCTCCTTCCGCTGCCAGAGGGAGATCAGCTGTGGCACCGGCTACGAGCTCACCGACGACAACACGTGCCAAGGTGAGCGCCAGGCGCCGAGGAGGCGTCCCTGAGCGAGGCGCCAAGGCCTTGCTGAGGCCACGCTCCATGCAGAGAAGCAGCTTGAAGTAAGAAATCCCAGACGTTCCTCTGACGTTCTTCCCGCCCAGATATCGACGAGTGCACCTTGGGGACGCACAACTGTGGCGTCGCCTTTGTGTGCGCCAACACGGCCGGGTCCTTCCGCTGCCGGCCGAAGGACAAATGCCCTGACGGACACATCCAGGACGCCATCGGCAGCTGCATTGGTGAGTGTGTGCCACACACACAAACATGTGCGCGTACACCTGGGCATGCTTAAGGCGGTGTGTGTGTGTGTGTATGCGTCCTCCTGCAGACATCAACGAGTGTTTAGCCCTCACCAGCCCCTGCTCGCCCGGCCAGACCTGCGTGAACACGGCCGGGTCCTTCTTCTGCCGCAGGAACAGCGTCACCTGTGGGCGAGGGTACCACCTGACGGAGGATGGCACCCGATGTGTGGGTAGGGAGGAGCTCGCACCGTCCTCGAGCCTCGGCCGAGACCTTTAGGATCCAGAGAGAGTATGTATGTGTGTCTCTTGCAGACGTGGACGAGTGCGGGACGGGCGACGTGTGTCACGGTCACGCCTGCGTGAACATGGTGGGCACCTACAGGTGCCAGTGCAGACAAGGGTTCTTCTTCAACAGCATCACCAAGCTGTGCGAAGGTAGGTGGAGGAACCGCCACGGCCTCGATATCAATCTAGAAGTTGAATTGTGGCGACTTGGACTTGGTAGGTCCATCAAGGTGTCTTGCTCCTCATTGGAGGAGCTTCCCCGCTCCTCATTGGAGGAGCCTCCTCACTCAGCTCTCACCTGAGGACCCAGCAATGTCCACCTTGCCGGGGTCCAACCTCGGCTAGGCTTTTTATGTGTACATGAGCTCCACCTGGGGGCCTGTGGGATAACGATGAGGTGAGCAGACCTTCACAGACCTTCATCTTCTCCCTCTGCCGGAGCTCAGATATCAACGAGTGCCTGCACAACCCCGTGCTGCTCTGCGCGCACCAGTGTGTGAACACGCCAGGCTCGTACCGCTGCAGCTGCTCGCCGGGCTTCACGCTGGCGGCCGACGGCAGAGCCTGCCAAGGTAAGACCGCACGCCCTCCTCTTCCTCCTCGTCCTCCTCGTCCTCTTTGTTCTCCTGGTCCTACTCTTCCTCCCGCGGTGCTCACGCTCATCACAGTCACCTCGCTCCTCCACCAGACGTGGACGAGTGTGCCGCCAACCCCTGCAGCCAGGAGTGCGCCAACGTCTACGGCTCCTACCAGTGCTACTGTCGCCGTGGTTACCACCTGAGCGACGTGGACGGGACAACCTGCGAGGGTGAGCTCGCCCGGGACCTGTTTTCGTTTCTTCCTCTCTCCTGAATCTCCTAAAATCTCACGCCATTCCTTCCTCCGCTCCTCAGACTTCGACGAGTGCTCCCTGGCCACCGGAGGTCACCTGTGCTCCTACCAGTGCCTCAACGTGCCCGGGAGCTACCAGTGCTCGTGCCCGGACACGGGCTACACCCTGGCCGCCAACGGACGCACCTGCTTAGGTGGGTAGGCGTAGACTCGCCAACAGCTGAGAGGTTCTCAGCCTCTCCCTCAGCCTCACGCTCTGCTGATGTTTCGCTTTGCTAGACATTGACGAGTGCGCAGCCGAACGCCACACTTGCTCCGCCTCCGAGAGCTGCTTCAACGTCCAGGGAGGGTTCCGCTGTCTGTCCCAGGAATGTCCCGCCAACTTCCGCCCCTCAGGACCCGGGTGAGTAACGACCGTCAGACGCGGCCGAACGCTCGTGCATGACGTGCCGCCCCGTGCGACTCGACACGTTGGTTCCACGCATGCGGTGGGGTTTGCCTGGTTGCGGGTCGAGTTGTCCGTATCGGGCCGCCGTGTATTTAAACACACTCTCCCCCTCTGGTTACGCCTCTTCCTTGGGGTCCTCCTCCCTCCTCCTCCCTCGTCTTCCTCCGGCCCCCCACTGAGTCCTGCATCTGGTTGTCTCCCTTGCAGCCGTTGCGACCGCGTCACTTGCGAGTTCACGCGTGACCCCGCGACCTGTTTCTCGCTGCCGCTGAGAATCTCCTTCTACAACATCACCTTCCCCACCAACACGCCCGTGCCTGCCGACATTTTCCGAATGGGACCTTCCAATTCCGTGCCGGGGGACGAGATGCGGCTGGACCTGGTCTCCGGAGACGAGGACGGGTTCTTCATGACGCAGCGGCAGGCCTACGGCGGGGTGATCTCGCTGCGGCGCCCCCTGGTTGAGCCCCGGGACTTCCTCCTCACGGTGGAGATGAGGCTGGTGCGCTACGGGAACACACACCTGTACATGGCCAAGATCGCCGTGTTTGTCACACACGAGCAGCCCATCAGGCCAAATGGCCTCTTCCCGTATTAGACGCAGACCCGTCACTCTGTCTAATGCTGTTTTTAAAAAAATTTGGAATTAGTTATTTATGTACCTCGACTATGGCAATGAAATACTTGCTAGTTAGCGATGCTGTATTGTGAAAAAGTGTTTCTGACAGCAATGTGAACAGGTTAAACACAAAATGACGCCATTTTGTTTGTGCTGCGGACTGCCACCTCAGGCTTTTTGCTAATCGGAGCTACTTATTTTAGCTCTGTTGTTGTGTGGCCCTCGCCATCATACCACGAGGTGGCGCTCACACCCCTTTACCAGTCGCCACTTCGCCGTTGCCATGGCAGCGGGGCGATGGCGGCCGCCTCTACCTCATGTGCCCGTGGCAGCCTCCCTCTGTGTGTTCTCTGTGTTTGGAAATAAAAAGTGACAAGTACAAATGACTTTTTACTCTTTAATACCAACACTCACACTGGCAATGGCCGCCGCGCCGCGTCTGCTGCGGTCGCTCTTTACCCCAAACCCACTTTTTCCATCGACCTGATCCAAAGCCGCCTCGCCGTCGGATCAGCGGACAGCAAGGAAAATAAGAATGGCACTTTTTTGTGGGCATCTGGGGGCGGTGCCAGCCTGGGCGCTCAATTAGTGGTGAGCAGCGCTACAGCTGCAGTGATGGATGGTGATTGGGCCGCCGCTATTGGGTGGTTGTCGTTTGATTCGCCGTAGAGGCCAGAGCCCGCGTCGGTACGCTGGCTAACCGGAGCTGGATCCTCCCAAAGGGTTCCTCGGCCCGACGCGCCCGCTCCGTCCCGCGGAGGTGGATGTGTGTGAGCTGCGGCGGCGGCTTGAAATAGTCGGCAGCTGAGCTGTTGATGTCGACGCGGGTCGGAGTGTTTAGATGTAGGTTCATATCAGGGCTCACAACTCATCCTTTGAAATTTCACTCTCATTATCCCTCCTTTCCCCCACCCGCTCCTCATCAGAATTCTCCTGGCTCATTCCCCCCCCTGTGGCTTTGGCCCGGGCCCACTTGGACTCACCTGCTGGCTGCTAATTGCGCGGCTACAGATTTGGGGCGTTGCGTTTAAAGCTCCGCCGTCTCCCCGCTGGGAAGCCCTCAGAGGTTGGAGTTTTGGGTTTGGCCCGGCTTGAAAGCCTCCATCCTTTGGTCCAGCACGCAGGTTCTATGGCGCCATTCAGGTGCTGCCAGGTCCACGCCGCCTGGCAGCGGCTTTTGTGCGTCGGGTGTAGTTTTGGGTGTGTTGATGTGTTAATACCCTCCTCGGCTTGGTTATATCATCGCCCCTCTGTGCTCCCCAGGCCCCGAGACAACGTGACGGCCCGCCTGCGCTGCATCAAGGACTGTGGACAGGGAGACGTGGGCTGCCTGGCCGACCCCGTGCGCACGCTCACCTTCATCGCGTTGTCTCTGATGGCCTCCGTGGAGCAAACTCAGCCCCAAGGTACCGCCAGAGGAACGCCTCCTCCCCCTGCTGCGAGCTTTTATGTGTGGAACTCAGCATCCCAGCGTTCCGTGGCAGCCTTCACCCTGCCACAGCCCGCGGGGAGGAATAATTCGCTCCATCCCACAGAGCGATTTAATTATATCTCAGATATCAACTTTGAAGAGCCAGGAACGCTTTGTGGTTTGGTCCCGTTGGGCCATCAAGCTAATACCATTTCCAAACTCCTCCGTCCAACAGAGCTGGTTTTCCTTCGCACTCTAACCATGACTAGCCCAGTCCCCGGGGGGCCCGACGTTACCTTCCAGGTCCTGACGGGAGACGAGCAGGCCTCCTTCGATGTGGTCAAGCGCTACGATCACAACACCATTATGGGTAATTTCAGGGGTGGAGATGTTGAGGTCAAGAGTCTGTTCCACCGCTCATTTCACCTTTTCCCGGCTCCGACGTCCCGCAGGTATCATCCGGCAGGTCAAGCCGGTCACCGGGCCCAAGGACCTGGAGCTGAGGGTTGCTATGAACTTTTGGAGGTTCGGGGCTCTCTCCCACAGCAGCATCATCGTCGTCAGGATCTTTGTCTCCGAGTTCGGATTCTGAGCCGAAGAACGCCTTCGCCGCAGGATCAGAAGCATTGGAGGTGTGTGTGACTTGTATTGCCGCAAAATTGATAATAAAATGGCCACTGGGTTCATTTTGAGGATGTCAGTGGCATTTTTTATCCGACAAAGTCCAGACGCTCTGCAGCCAGCGTCCATTTCTGCCCTCTGGGGGGGAGATAAGAGGCCAAACTGTGCTCCAACCTGCTCATCATCCTATTGTCATAACTGCGGTTTGCACAATAACCAGAATCTGACAGACTGGCCTTTCCGCTGCTGGAACCCGACCCTGCAGATTCTTCTGCGTGCCGTGCCACTTCCAGAGTTTTTGGCATTTCCCGTCATTCCACTGGAAGAATGAAAAATGGGAATCTCAGTGCTGGGCATGTTTGCTTCTCTGGGATACCTCATCTTAAAAGCTTGGGAATTATTTGTGGCTGATCCTTCTTACCATCCATAATCATTTTCTTCCTCAGTGATCCGCCTCGCGCCGCTGCTGTGCCGGGCCGAGCCAATGACAACACGGGGGACGGCCGCGGGGGAACGGGCCTTTGATCCAAAATACTCCACTTTACATGGAAATCCCAGTGGCCTTTCCTGTGGTTTCGCCGTTGCAGCTGCAACCATTGTGATGAAGATCAATTGATCTTCAGATGTTTGCTTAAGATGAATGGATTTCATATGTAACTGCTTTTTAAGTGGGAGAGGTTGCGGCTTGCCGTACGAGGGGCAAAAACATAACACGCATCTGTTGGATGGGGGTAAACTTGGACCATTTGCACATGCGATGTTCATTAAATGTGATGAAATGGATTTTATTTTTTTGTTTTGTGTGTCCAACCGATAGCTCTCACACACACAGATGAATGTTTTTTTCTACTCTGCAGTCTAATTTAAAGCTCGAAGAAGTACCAGCTAACACTCTCACTCATTGAAAAAGAATAAACATACAGAAGTCCCTGATGCCTAAAGCTACATTCTTACAATATTTTATTTTACGTATGCTTACACTGAGTGATTCTGCGGATACACACACATTGTCTTACAAACAAGGTTACAAACTATAAATAGGTTTTAGATTAATGGAATCTTAAAACTGTAGACTTCTATGACTTATAACGTCTTCCACGTATTACAGTTATTGTTATATGTGCTGCGAATACATCAAACAATGGTAGAAAAATCGTTTTTGCTGGTTTGAATAACAGCTTTGTCGGCATCAGTCAATAACGGGACTGGAAAAATCTTGACAACAAAGCAACATGTGTTGTGACTCCGCCCCCACCCTTGCTCAGCCAATCACAGTGAGCGGAAGGCCCGCCTACCCGCACGAGCAGGACCAACATGGCGGCCAGTACAGACGCCAACATGGACATCTCCGCGGCTCTCTGCAGCATTCTGAGCGGTAACCTGAGCTCCAAACATGTCGACACCCTGAAAACATTCACGGCCGCTCTGCGGGAGCCGGAGTACCGGTGCGTATACGGGGGCTCTGTCTCTTTTGTTGCTGTAAAACCCTGGGTTAGCCTAGCGTTAGCTGCAAAGCCCTCTGTCATCTACCCCAGAGGAGAGATGCTATGCTACATGACAGAGAGATAACACTGAACTTCGGGGCAGACAAATTAAGTTCGATGTTGTTAAACCAAGTGCAATATAGTCTCCTGGCATGGGATGGTAACTTCAGAAACAGAATGACTTTGTTGTCAAAGGAGAAAAGGACATAATGTGACCCAATTACTTATATGAACGCGGTTATCACATGTGAAGTCATTCAGTGGCTAGTCATATGATAATATCATGTGTCAACTATTCAAACAGGAAGGCAGCTTTTCATTGTCTTGTTACACTGTGGACTGTTGTTGCTGCTGGAATAGTTTTAATTCTTCTAACAATGCTGCCATTAGTATATCTGTAACGTTTTAGTAATTCATTCCTATGCTCATTACTGAGAGTTTATGATTTCAGCGATGAGGTGGGGGAGGAGTTGTTCTCTGAGCTTCTGAAGCTCCTGTCCCAGCTCCACGAGGAGCTTCAGGCCACCGAGCTGGAGGACCTGGCCGGCATGTCCACCAAGCTCCAGATGCTGGCCGAGTGCTTCCGGGCCCAGAGGAACGCCTGCGTCCAGAGCTCACGCAACCAGGACCTGCTCAGGTAATGGCCACCTTCACCCCCATGTCGTTATCGTACTATCTTACCCCCAACTGTAAAGTTGTCTGACTCCACTTGTCTTTTACGCCAAGGGAGCTGGGTTTTATCGAATTGTCCGTGAAGATCCTGGACCTGCTTCATGGCCTGAGAGAAGGGAATGGCGTATTCGAACGCAAGTCAATAATCATCCTCACAATCCTGTCTGAAAATAATCTGTCTCGCTGGTGTGTTGTGCTCTAATGTTCCTCTGAATAATTCATGTGGTGCAGCTCTGTGCTGTGGGATCCAGTTTCTGGGGAACCTTGCGGCCGGAAACCAGGCCTGCAAAGATGACATCTGGCAGCAGGTCTTCCCACATCTTCTCCTGTGAGTTGTTGCAACATTATTTACAGTCTATCTTCAGAATTGGACCTCAGACCTTGCGGTACGTGTGGAATGTGAACAGGAATCTGCTCAGCGTGGACGATGAGAAGGCGGTGGGCTACACCTCCATGGTGCTGCAGACCTGTCTGGACCCGGCCAAAGTGGAAGAAGTGGCCGAGAAGGACAACATTCAGCTGGCACTCAAGGTGATGGAGCTCTGCAGCACCCAGCCAGACCTGGACTGGACGTAAGTCTCTGTGTGTGTGTGTATATGTGTTATTAGCTCCTGTATTTTCTTCAGTTGTGAAGCGTCTTTTGTGTTTTTTAATTTGCAGGGTTCTCATTGCCACTCAGCACTTCCTCAAGTCCTCTGCCCTGGTCGAGAACATGTACTCCATGATGTCCCACCTCGAAAGGTGTGTTGAGTATTCATAGTGACTGAGGATGTGGGCAGCACTGTAGATGTTTAGATGCAGGTGTGAGTGTGTGTGTGTGTGTGTGTTGCAGGGTGACCCTGCTGGAGCTGCTCCAGGCCCAGCTGAAAGAGGAGGACCCAGAGGAGTGCGGCGTCCCCCCTAGTGTGGCTCGATTCGTGGCCTCCTGCTTCCAGAAAGGTTGCGGTGCTGTTCTGACGTTGGCCACCGGCTCTGACTCCAGCAATGAGGTAGAGCCAGGGAGCCTCAGAGGGAAGTCCCCGAGAGGCCCGTGGGATGGAGCTGTGGCCTCCTCGTTGGGATTGGAGGGGATGAGACTGAAAGCATAATCACTGCCAGCAGCCAAGATGAGCTGCAGCTCATAACCTGCAATTATTCATTTTTGCAATCAAAGTCTAAGGCCTGGTTGCGATCCTCTGTAGGTCCTGCAGGAGGCGCTGACAGTGATCAGTCAGCTGGACGTTCTGTGCGAGATGACCTCAGACCACAGGCGGTTCATGTTCCTGCAGAACCACCCCGACCTTCTCCAGGCCACTGTTGGTAAATACAAACAAACGCTCACACGAACTCGGAGTTCAGGGCCGAACGTGGAGCCTGGCGGCCAGATTTGGCTCTCGTAGGATAAATATTTAACGTGCACGCCGTAAGAGATTCATCATAGTGCAGCAGAAGATCCAAAACCTCCATCACATCCCCACAGAAAACAAAGACTCGACCACGACCAAACCCGGCTACGTGGAAAAATCCACCAAATACAGCGCCAGGAATATTTATCTCATTATTTTTCTTATGCAAGTGTGATTGTAGAGCTGATTTGGTTTTGTCAGATTTTGGGTTCTCTCTAATTCACTTCCTCCCTCTCCTCTGCCCCCCCAGAGCTCCTGAGCCAGGTGCACTCCATCGGGAAGGCCAGCAAGAACGTGTTCAGCGCTGCTGACAACTTCTCCTCCCTGTGTGACAGTGGAGACTCCTCCTCCTGCTCCCCCATCATTAGCTTCAAGGCTCACCTCATCCGGCTGATCGGGAACCTCTGTCATGGCAACCCCAACAACCAGGACAAGGTGCCCCGCACCACATCTGGGCTTTTTAAGGACGCCGGGTCTGAGAGGGGTCGTGGGACTCGTTTTCCAAGGGCGTGTTTCAGTGGCACATTGCAGATCCTGGTTTGTCTTAATAGAAACAGATCGGTGGAATAGTTGTGGGATGCCGGCGGCCGTTTGGCCTCCTTGATAGTATTTATGGATGCTGATGTGTGGTCCGTCTGTGGGTGGAAATCACCCCGGATCCGTTTCCACTGCGCGGCCTTCCAGTAAACCAAGCGTCAGTCTTTTCACCTTTTGGGAGTGTGTGTGTTCATGTGTGTGTGCGGGGCAGCAGTCAGGCTCCCGCGCCGGGTTATTCATCCCTTAATGGCTTTGGACGTGACGACGTTAGCAGCCTCAGACAATCGTACCAAAGTGGAAAAGGCTTAATTGAGACCTCGTACCAGTCAGCGACTTTGTCTCTTCGACAGCTGAGAGAATGTTTCCATTTTGTGAAAGTCAGCATCTCCTGCGGCCGTGCTGCTCCGGCAGACATGTTTGGAGGGAAACCGCAGAGGCGGCGGAGGGTCGCGGCGGGCCGAGAGAATAATTAAGTGTATAGAATTAGACACATGATACAAAACAGATCCCCCCCTGTCATGGGGGGCGGAGGCCCAACCCACAACCACACTGCTGCGTTTTCACGTGAGGCTCCGAGAGGAACGCGGAACGTTCCGGCTGATGTCACAGCGTTAAATTGGTGTTGACACTTTGCACCTCACTTGAAAAAACAAAATGGTTTTCTTTCTCTGCTGGAATTTAAATTGACTCGTAATTTCGGGAGTTATGTGAATGTGACCTCTGCGTCTCCCCTCAGAGGCTCGGCCGCCTGAGTCCATGTGACTATTTAACATGTAGACTTAAGGGTAAAATGTTTTCATTAAGACGTACATCTACAGAGGTGTTGTATCAGATTCGGACTATTCCAATTAACAAATTGAGTAGGGATGTCCGATAGTGGCTTTTTTGCCGATATCCGATATGCCGATATTGTCCAACTCTCAATTTACGGATACCGAAAACATCCGATACCGATATGTGCGCCGGTAAACGCTTCAGGAGCGCATAGGCACTATTTTGCTGTAACGCAAGCATTATTTCATTTTTATCGGTTTTTATTTTATCGGTTTTAAAGCAAAAAAATCCGATACCGATATTACATTTTTATGCTAATATCGGGCTCTAAAATTGAGTTTTCTCTTTTTCCCTGCAGGTGAGAGAGCTGGAAGGCCTCCCACTCCTCCTTGACAACCTCATGATGGACAGCAACAACCCGTGTATCCTTTCCCTCCACCTTTCTGTCCCCTCAATGTCCTCCCCTTGATGTTTAGAAGCCGAAGCCAAAATTGAGATTTTTGTCACGCCACAGTCGCTCCAGCAGCAACTCAGAAAATGCCGGAATACAATTCGGGTTTAACTCAGAGAAATTCCATCATTCTCTGTCTCCGTCGTCTCCAACTCGAGCAGGTTCTCAGCTGCTGTGTGGACATCCACTTGTCCCCTATGAGGACCAGGAGGGGTGAGAAACGACTTAATATTTCTTCTTTGTATCTCCTGACGTTCCTTAACCAACGCCCCCCACAGTCATCAGCCAGTGGGCCATCTTTGCCATCCGGAACCTTCTGGAACACAACAGGCAGAACCAGGAGCTGGTGGCGGGGCTGGAGAGCCGCGGCCCCAAAGACTACTCCTCCCTCAGGAAGTTGGGTCTCGAGGTAGACGAGCGCGACGGGAGCGTTCTGCTCAAACCTCTCAGAAAGAACACCTGAAATGCGGCCGTGGCGGCGGCCAGGCGCGGCCCGCCGACCCCGAACGGGCTCCACGTGTACAGTGCTTATTTATTTATGCGTAGAATCATGTCCCCCCCCTTAGGTCTTAACCCTCAAAGAACACAGGTGAGTCCCGAGATTTGTCTCAGGATGAAACTGCAAGTTTGTGCCTCTGCTGAGTGATTGACAGTCCCAGTAGGAGTTAGATTCCGATAGCTACACCCTCCTAGCGCGCTCAATAGGCCTCTCTGCCAGAGTTATGCGAGTGCAAACGCCCGGCGGGGGCGCGCGGTATTCTTGGAGCACAAAGGTGCGAGCGCGGAGCTCAGGAGAGCGGCAGCTAATGCTTTATCTGGACCCGAGTTGGGAAGCGAAGAGGCGGCGAGCGAGCCCGACACACGCTGATACCTTTTGGCAAGGCTGGCCGCTCGCCGTCTAATCCAGAGACAAAGAGCTCCACAGTGTCCCGGCGTCTTGTCCCTCAGAAGCGGCGGTGCGAGCGGCGGGGGCCGAGTTCTAATCCCGAGCTCTGCCCGACCGAAACTGGGACGCGACACCCAAAGGGGGTAGAATTAAACGCCCCCCTCGCCTAATTGGACCGCCGGCTTTGCCGAAGGCACCCCGACTTTTTAAACGGCCTGCAGACAAAAATCAATGGCTTGGCTTTGCAGCTCGCAGCTCGCGTAGTGCCTATAGAAGCTAGGCTCCATATCTCTGCTCGCTCTGGAATGTTGTGCCGCAAAGTATCTCGCCGCCTCATCTCAACGGAACCACGGACGAGGAAGAAGCGGAGGAACAGACGACATCCGCTGGGGGACATTCGATATTTCCATCCACGTGCTGTTGTCGCGCCAGGCTGTTGGACAAAACTTCTCTCTGCCCGCCTCCCCCAAAGACGTTGGACTGGGTTTGACGTGTGGACTTGGCTTTGATTTGAAGACATTGTACTTGATATAAACCAAAATAAATAAAGCGGATTTGGCTTCTATGCGCACCCACCACCACATCACTAACGCAGCAACTTACACCCTGGTGCCTGACTCCACTCATTTTGTGACCAAAGCTGTGTGTTTGTCTGTGTGTGTGTGTGTGCGCCTGAGATTGTGTACCTCAGATGGTGATGATGGCTCATTGTGCGTGCGTGTGATATTGGCTGCAGCTGTGCGACAGCAGAGTGCA
>OMPJ01014368.1:0-14599 GCA_900312935.1 Carapus acus | reverse complement strand
TGTGTGAGCACAGTAAAGCAGGGCAAGAGTTTGAATGGATGGAGGTTAATATGTTATCGTGTCTTTTCACCATCGCACAGTCTCTCTCTCTCTCTCTCTTTCTATTTCTCTCTGCCTCTCTCTCTCTCTCTCTCCCTCCCCTCGTCTATCTCCCCTCACAGCCTTCGCAGACTGAGGCCTTTTGACCCGAGCGCCACGGATCCCAATTAGCAAAGACATCAAGTCTACCATTATTTATTTCTGTACCATTTAATTTTCCTCCCACTCAGGCTTTGAAGTTGCAGCTGCACTTCATATGGGAATTCTCAAATCATCTTTTTTTAAAAAGAACCCGCTGCATAAAACATGAGCCTGTAAATGTGCAGCCGCGTTACTTTGGCGTCCAACCGACCGGGCCGTAATTGATTGACAGCTGTGAGGGTGAGATGAAGGTTTGAGAATAAGTGGTGGCACTTTTGTACGTTTGAAATGTCGACGACACATGAGAGCGCTGGAGCCTGTGGATTTGATTATATTTCTGAACCCTCTCTCACTCTCTCTCTCTCCCTCACACACACACACACACACACACACACACAGACGCACACATACACACACATATTATCTCTTCTCTTGCCCGTCAGTGTTTGTGGCGTTTGTGTGGAATGTAAATTTTTCATACCTGGCGGGATACCTGCTATACTGCTGCATAGTAAAACTTGTTTGTTTACATATTCCAGAGTGAGTACACATACTATATATACTGTGTCAACAACAGGTTGAGATAATGTCCAACAAACTGTGAAACCACCCGTGTTTTACCCAAATATGGGGAGGTGGGTGGTGCTGGGAGGCTCATACCCTCAATTCAAATGTTCAGCGCTGAAGTATCTCATTTCCGTTTCTAATAACTGTAGAAATAATGTGGAGAAACTGTTCTATCGAGCTAAACGTTTTCATTTGACAGCAATATTTTATCAGTTTAGTGCTTTATTTAATTTAATGTCCGTATTAGTATGCAAAGTACAGCTGCTAGATTAATAGATAAAATGAAGTAATGAGAAAAAAAAGGAAAAAAGTATACGCAGCAAAAACATGGTGCTGAACATGTTTACGATACATTGGCTACTTATCAAATCCTGACCTCGACGACTTCACATACATGTGAGAGCCCACACGCGTGCGCATGCGTGTATGAAACGCGCTGACATCAATATTCCGCATACCGTATTCTTTAAAAGGTTGGCTAAGCACCGGCGTCGACATCAGGTGAATCTGAAACTAACCAATCACTCAACATCGCCCTCTTCTGAGTGGAGTTTTGTGCAAATGAGAGGGTTCCAGCTTTAAATTAGTGATTAATTCCGCCGACATGGCCTTCGCCGGTGATCAAAATATCAGATGGCTTTGAAAAAGGCAAAGTAAGTGAAGGGGAAATGGTCTTTAGAGCCCAGGCATCCTCAATCGATCATTAGTTACGGCTCTGTCAGAGGTATTAATCACAGAGCTGTTGCAGCGTGAGCCGCCGTCCTCCCCCGGCTCAGCCTGCCTACAACAAGTCACCACCGCTAAGCCTATTAAATGGAAATTTTATTGCCAGGTTTCGATTTTTCCTTTATGCTTTTTGTGTCTGGGCTAAGCTCACTGACCGCTCGCTTTAGCAGCACCCCCTACAAAAAAAGAAAAAAATGGAAAACTCAAAATAAAGAAAGCTCTCATGTCATTATGGACACTCACAATCTTGTTGCGCCGGCTCAGCGGGAAGCCGGACGGACGCCCTCTCTCTCTCTCTCTCACGTCTCAAGAGACGCTTTGGCCCCGTTAGGCCGCCCTAAGCTGTCGACGTTTATCACTCATTCTGATTTGCAGCCGCGGCTGGAAAGTGCTGAGATCATAAAAGCAACTTTAGCGTCTGTGTTTGCCTCTTTGCTGATAAGACTCCAGGCCTGGACAGACTCAACGGGGCTCAGAGCTCAGAGAGCCCCGTTGAGTCTGCCTGCGTGCGCGGCTGTGTGTCGGAACACGCTTTACGCCTCGCTGTCGTTATTTATATTTGCAGAGAGCTGCCCGGATTAATCAAATAAATCAGTTTTTGCTTGTGGAGCTGCAAATGAGGTCATTCTGTGGCAGATTAGGCCTGACAGAAATAACTGAAAATAAATAAAAGCGGAAGAAAGTCAAATGACTGAAACCAACAGTTAAACTGATGTATCACCAGGCGCTTTCCTGCCTTCTCGCGTCTAATTTTCGCCACTATTTCCGCATTTTGTTCGACGATAAAGGAAATGGCAGGAAGTCACACATCCACTTCCTCCTCCTTAAAAACGGATTAGGGTCTCATTTGTATCTCGGCCGTCTAATCCATCAATCTTTACGATGAAAGGAACGAGACGCTGCACTTTTAAAGCGAGTGGGACCGTTGGGACCAATACACATTCACTCCCACACCATCGCACACACGTACGTACACACTCGCTCGCACACGCACACTCACACACACGCACGCATTCAAGTTTTCCCAGGTGGTCCTCGTTTTGAGGAGCCTCTTATTGTACACTGGCTTCGTTAATGTTCACACAGCACCCCCGCCGTCATTATATCATAAGCAACGGCGTGTGAGAGACGTGTGTGTGCCTGTGTGTGTGTGTGTGTGTGGGTGGATCATAGAACATGCCGCACAAAAGACACGTCTTTGTCTGGCAGCAACGTGAAAAGCTGGGGAGCACTAATTGTTCCTGGTTGGCGGGAGCTGCCCTCTGCTTCTGACAGCAGAATATTAACAGCCGCACTCTCTGTTCCTGTCCTTCCTTCCCCTCTTTCCTTCTCCCCCTTGCCTCCTTTCCTCTTCCCCTCTATCCTTCTGCGGCTCGACGGCACCGTCGGTTGATTTCTGGCGAGCACTTAAGACACTTCAGCTGCGGGCAGGAATTGTTTCAAATGTCAGAATATGCAAATGGCGGCTGACCCCTATGCAAGATGTAAAATGCTGTATAAAAAAAAAGAGAAAAAAAAAGGAAAAACTTCAAATCAAGCCGAGCAGAACGACGAGCAAGGGAGGGAAACGCTCTGGAGGAGGGAGGGAGAGGAAGGAGGAGGGAAGAAGAGCCTCAGGATGAGGTTCAGAGGCTGGAGACGTCCCCTGTCTGTCGTCGCGTCTGGTGGCCGCCGCCGCCGCCGCCGCCGCCGCCGCCGCCTCTTCTGAGCCGAGGCGGGCGAGGGAGCGTGTGGCACATTAGCATTCCTAAAAGTCACACATTAATAGTCACATATTAATTGGTTGAAGATTAAAGTTAATTCATTTGGCGGGTGTATTTTTAAAGCTGCAGAAGATAATTAAGTGAAGCGTTGAGAATTCTGATATGTTGACATTTGGAGAATGAACAACCTGTAACGTGCGTCGACAACATCCCGTTAACTAACGTCTTAATCATGCAAATTGAAAAACACGGCAGATTTAATTATCGCCGGTCAAATCATTGGTCCTCATTAATTACAGCCGGCTTATTTATTCACATTTGCGTATCTATTCTACTTATTTCCCAATTATGCAGGACGCTCCTCACACCCCTGCTGATAGAACAAACAGTAATTCCATTCCAGCTTCATTAGGGAGCGCGTGTAACAGGACGCCGAGGGGACGAGGGACAAATGAGGACGGGAGGTTGCCGGGCGACCAGACGTCCTCCAGGCTCAGGTGCGCGAGGAGATACCGCCGTCTGTCCCGAAAGGCGAGCGGGTGAGAAGATTAAAAAGGGGTTTTGGGCGAGAGAGGGAGAGAAAAAAATGGCGCCTCCGTGCTGATCGGGAGATTTTGCCGATAGGATTCTTCAGTTTTAGGAATGTTTCTGTTGGTTGGATCAGATAAGGGAACAGGACATTTGTAAAGATTGTGTTAGCGCATGAGTGTGTGTGTGTGTGTGTGTGTGTGTGTGTGTGTGTGTGTGTGTGTTTGGGGCATTACGGGGGGTAGTAAACACAAAGTATTGATGACTTCCGTCACTTTTCTGTTGTACAAAATTCATTTATTCGTTTATATATCCAATGATTAATTTATTTATGTGTTTTCATTTATGTTTTTTGAAATGTCATCATGGTAGCTCAGTGTTTGTTGTCCCCGTTTTCATTTGTGCTTCACCAGAAGGTCCAACTTTGCGTCCAATCGGGAACCTTGTTGGTTTCAAGCTGGCTCCTTAACTTCCTGATGGCGCCCCCATGTGACTCCCGACATCCAATCACAGTCGCCCTTAGTTGAGTCATGTGTCCTCCAAAAATGAGCTCAGCGAGCCACTCAGATGCGGTCCTGGCGCCCGAGTGAGCAGGCGGTCCCTTCGGGAGCCGTTGAGATCTCGCCGCGACCATTTGGCGATGTCTGGTCACGGGCTGCAGATTACACGCGGCGAGGCCGATAACCAGGCGGCCACTCTAAATTGAAATCGACAGACATGTTTGTACGTATTGATTTGATTAGAGGTCGACGCCTCTCAATCCCGCCCGCGACGAGCTCGGCGCCTCGTCATACTAGAACCCAAACAGGAAGTGGCGTCGCTGCCAACAGCTGCGGGCATCCTGCTTTCCGTCCCTCTCTCTCCTCCTTTGCCCCCCCTGGCCCTGTCCGTCCACCCATTCTTCCTTATTGACAGCCACGGTGTGGCGGACAGAGAGAGAGAGAGGAGGAGAGAGACAGAGACGGGGAGGAAAAAGGCGGAAGAGCTAATTTGACATTAATCTGATGTAATGTGAGAGGGAGGTTAGCGATGAAGACGAGTGCTGGCAGGAGAGTCTCGTGATGAGATGAAGACAGACATCAATGGACGCTGATGGTTGTAATGAATAGACGGAGCGCTGCACTAATGACACTTTACCTTTAATGGCGCTCATTAAGGAGACTCGCCACTCGCCTAACGAGGAGGCTGCCTCCACTCTCGCAGGAGGGAAGAACAGAGGGAGGGATCGCGATGAGGATGAGGGGAGATGAAGGCCGCGGGGAGGCGGAGCTCCACGGCGCATATTGAGCCAAAACGTTGGCGGTGAAAGTAGCACAGACGGAGGACGGACGAGTTTGAAGTTATGGCGAAGATGTCCCTGAATACAGAAAAATTCTGGCTGAAATTTCGCAAAACATAAATTGTTGGTATCTTAATCGCTGTAAAGTTTTTGAGTGCGCATTGTTTGACAGACAGTTTGACGTGCACTCCCCATCATGTGACCCGAAGAAGCCGTCTGGACCCCTCGCGGCTCCTAATTTAGACCCCATGTGGACCTGATTGACTAAAAACCATGACATGCTGCCAAACAGCTTCTGATTTGTTGACGAGACATCGCCCACAGTTTAAAGAACACAAAACAAAATCAAACTCGGCTCCATCAGCACCCCGGCAGTCCTTTGGTACCCCGGCGACTCGGCTTGAGACGGCGACACAGCCACCGACGCGATCGCAACCAGATTTTGTATTTATGCATTTATTCATTTCAAACTGCGGGAACGAGCTGGGCACCATTAAACTGGTTTACAAAGCAGGAAGAACAGCAGGGTTTAATTTCAATAGCGGACTAAAAGTCGGACCGACACAAACATTTTATGACTTTAATTATCTGGAGAGAGAAAGTGAGGGCCTGGTGGCCGTAAAAGAAACTGGTGGGGCGTAACTCAGGGAAAAGTTCTCCACCCGGTCTTGCCACATCTTGTTTCTGAATAACATGGCAGCTGTGAGGACACAGAGCGGAAGTCGGCGGCAGAGAGACGGCGTGAAAACATCAGAGCCACATGCTGAAAATCAGGTGATGTCCACTGCAACCGGAAACAACAGTGCTGCTGTCAATGTCTGACCAGTGATGACCCCTCTCTTGTTCTGGGTTAGTCCCGCCTCCGAGGCCGGGGAGGAATCCCAGGAAACAATAGAAATTAGATGCACCAAGGCTGGAATCGCATCCCCACCGTGTGGCCACTAAGGTCAAAGGTCAGTCAGGTTTAGATCCATACATTTCCTCTGCCCAAACCCAGCGACTGAGATGTTGCTAGGCAGGGCCTCCTTCATACTGACATCCATGTTTTGTCTTCCTGTATCTCGTTTTGATCCGATCAGAGACCTCGAAAGTTCCCACCACTTGGCAGCAGCAAGTCCACCCCGCCCCACGTCGCATAACTCGATTTTTTTCCAATAAGACACGCCGGCGGGATTTCCGCTTTCTAATTAATAAGTGGTCGATGAGGACGAGGACGGCGTCTGAGAGCGTTTGAAGTCATTACAGAACGCCCCTCCGCCTGGATGTGTCACCAGAACCAAGGCGAGCAGCAATCCAGCGGGGACCACGTCGCGTTTTGAGAAAGGAATTTAATTGCTGCATCTACACACTTGTCCCTGCGCGTATTGCAAAAATAATGACTCACTTCGAACATGGAAATTAAAAGCATAACAGCGCTCTCCTTTTTTTCCGGGATAATCTTAATGGGGAGAATATGAGAGTTCGCCTCCATCATTCTGCTCTTCTCCGCATCAAACTTTATTGTTTGGTGTTAAATTGCTACTTGTCCGACCGTTCAGTCAGACTGACGGCCCCGGCGCTTACGTCTTCTTTAAATCTGGAAGCTTTCATGCTCCAAACAGGCCTCGCTTTGTTATCCAAAAAAAAGAAAAAAAAGAAGAAGAAGAAAAAAAAAAGAAAAAGAAGGGGCGAGAAAGACACGCAGCACGATGTCGACCGCCCAGACACGCCAGGAAACGTTCCATTGCCTTTGATGAGAGTCTCAAGTTTAGAAAGCCAGCCGAATGTATGCAGAGAAGAGGGGACAGAGATGAGGAGACGGAGACGAGGGGACGGAGATGAGAGGACAGCGATGTGGAGACTGGGGAGCCGTGGCGGCGACTGGCGAGAAAAAGGGGTGGAAGGACGGGAACCTGGTGGAGGACAGGAGCTCCAGGATACACACATCCAGGCTATTGATTTATCACGTGTGTGTGTGGGGTGTGTGTCTGTGTGTGTGTGTAAGGGGGGCGGGGGGTGTGGTTTGGTCCTAGAGATGGGCGTGGGATTGATCGGAAGGTTATCCTCACTCACGCTGCCAACCTGTTTGCCAATATCCATCAGCACAAACTCAGAGCGGCCTGGAAGCCTTCGGACTTTTCCTCGACTACGCGGGGCCGCATGTTCAAGACGAAATCTCGGGAAAAGAGTGTGTGTGTGTGCCCGTGTGTGTGTGTGCCCGTGTGTGTGTTTAAACTGCCTCAATGAGTCAAACAAGTCAGTAAAGGAGGGCTGAGAATGAATCCATCTATCCATCCATCCATCCATCCGTCTATCCTATCCGGTGTGTGTTGGTGTGTGCAGGTGCGTGTACATCTGTGTGTGTGTCTGTGAGGTTGGAGTTAAACACCACGGGCAACATAGATTAAGAGGAACCAGGTGGATTTGATCAGATTCATGTTGACTAATTAAACTCATTAACATTTTATGACTTTAACCCCAATTTCTCTATTGAGCGGCGACAAATTAATTGTGGATATTTCACACCTACATTATTCTACCAGCAGGTGCTGCTGGGCTCAGTCCCATACGACAAAAAGAATAGAAAAGATCCCCGGCCGCATTGTGTTCCCGGGTCTTTTTGATATTATCCCGGTGATTTATTTAGCAAATTAATATCCAGGAGAAAAGCAGCAGCCAAGCATTCACACCGAGGAGCCTTTGTTTGGAACCCAAACCTCCGCCTTGGTCTCCTGGGAGCCGCGGCTCGTTGAAAGTCCATTAATTTGCCTCGGTGCCGTGTTGACAAGAATCAGCAGCAGCAGGTTTGCCGGCCTCAATGCTTCATCGCCGAGCGCCGCTGATAAAAGGCGAGACAATTTATCCCCCGCAACCAAAATCCAGCCCGTCCATCCGTCTTTCGATTAGAACCAAACGGCCCGGCAACTGGATCGCCACTCTGACCTTCTGGGTAAAAACGCAGCCCAGTCGGGTCTTAAATTGTGTTTGCCGCCTGTACACGGGATTCAATGAAGAGTAATAAAATATTTTGGGCTTTGCGGTGGGGGGGTTGGGCTTTTTTTTGGTTTCAGATTAAATGTTGTTTTCCATCCAGAGGAGACTCAAATAAGCCCTCAAACTTTTATGGACTTCTGGAAATACAATAACAGCGTCCAGTCAAACTAGCTTTCTTTGTCTTGGGAGACATAGAGGAAGAAGGGACGATAATCCATTTTTTAAAACCCATCAGGTTTTTGTGTGTGTGTGTGTGTGTGTGCGTAACAGGAGCTGCCGAGTGTGTGGCTCATTTGTTCTCGTCAGTAACGGGATGCAGCTGTGTGGCTCCAACACGGCCGATGCTGAATCAGCAATCAGGCAGGAAGTGACATATACACGTGCTGCAATCGGGCGCGATGTGCCGGCCCCGGCAGGGTACCTGCACGTGTGTGTGCGCGCTTACGAGTGTGTGTGTGAGTGAGATAGTTTGTCTGACGCTCAATCCCATCATCACACCGTCTTTGAGAGGAAACAAAGTCCTTTCTTACTAGACTACCCACCTCCAAACCTACTTAGCTTCAGTGCTGAGTTCATATTTATTTCTTAGTTTTTTCATTTCTTGTTGTGCTAACATTTGAACGTACCTTTCACATTTTTCACATCTCCTCCTCGCGTAATCAATGTGCATCTTCTAATAAATGAGAACCTCAAATCGACCTATTATATTTCACTTTTTTGTGTCTCCTGCTCCTCCTCCTCCTCCTCTTCTGCTCGCTGCCCAGAGAAGCGGCAGGTGTTTCGCAGATAGTGTCATTTGTCATCTGGCGCCTTCCCGCCAGCGCGTCAGAGCCGCGGCGTCGCAGGACGAGTCGCTGCGTTTTCCTCCGCAGGCGCCTGCGTCACGCTCATCACGTTTGACAGCTGTTCAAATTCCGCCGCAGCTGCTGCTTCCAGGGGAAAAAAGTCTGCCGCCGTCATTAGCACCTTCACGCCGCCGCAGCCGCCATATTGGCCCCTTCTATTTTTTTTCTTTTTTCTTTTTATTTCCTGCATCTGTTCTCTGGAGTAAACTGTAACTGATGGTATTATCTAAAGCCCTGATTCAATAATCTGGATAATCCCTCAGGACGTCTCGCCGGGACGCCGCCACCTCCGCGCTCGCCCTGCCCGCGGCGTTAAAAGGCAACGCTCCACACGCGCGGATCAAACTATTTCTGAGTAGTGTAACAAACGTACGTCGCACTGGCAGCGCATTAAAAAACCGAAACGGACGCTTTTATTGCAAAGTGTCAGATTATTTTCCCGCTAAACTTGGAACAAACATGGGCGACGCCGGTCGGGAGGAAGGAGGCGATACGGCGAGGCAGCGAATTGGAGAGTTGAGTCGTGTTTGGAGCGGCGCTATGTTTAGACCAAAGCAATTCGAAGGTCATAAGAAGCTTTGGGGTAAAGAAGAAAAAAGCGGGCACACACGCACAAACACACACCCACACACTCACACACACACGTTTCCCAGCGCCTGTCCTTTCTTCCTTCACAATATACGGCAAATGGTTTTCTGTGTTTATAAATAGTTGCTTCTCGTTCACTCGTCTGACTGGCGGTTGTCACAGGAAATTACTCTCACACACACATCCTGGATAAAAAAAATACCCCGTTGAGGGACACTGAGGCGACAGGAACAAGACAAAAACCCAAGACCAAGTCGCTGCTCTATTTCCTGGTGGAACCCTAGCCTCCTGAGACCCAGCAATTCATTTTTGTCCTCTGTGGGACGTCTGTTTTTGGTCCGTAGCTCTGAAGCCATACATGCCACCGTGTTGATTCCTTGTTGGCCCTTACAGTGGGCTTTTCAGTGATGTGATATGTGTGGGAATGAGTCATGACGGAATTTTCTTCCTGGTTTGGGTTTGGGTCAGGGTTAGGGTAAGGGTAAGGGATAGGGTTAGGAAAATTAATTGCCCCAAAAACAAAGGTTCAAAAGAGTTCAGTTGTAAATGTACAACTTTAAAGGTGGTCAGAGCTCAGAGGTAAATGTACAATTCAATTAAAATAAAAAATCTAATTTTGTTTATATGTTCATATTTGGGGTTAGGGTTGGGGTTAGGACATACTGTCAAAAATTGAAAAAAAAGGGTCTTGACATTCTTTAATTGTGGTAATGTTTTTTACCCAAAAGTCTTATGTTGTGTGAGCCAAAAAGAAAAAAAAGAAATTCACAAACTTTTTCTTCTCTGGGTCTCAGGAAGATGGAATGTGAGAGTGCTTTACTTTTGGTTTTACTACAAGGCCGATCAATGGCGGAAGCGGCAGGCGCTTTAGGTCATCGATGGAGGATGGAAAGTCCTAAAAACAGAGGGCAAGAACCAAAATGCTGTAAAACACTTCCTGCTCTCAGCCTGAAAAGCCGAGCCCGAGAAGCAGAATGTGGAACCACACGTCCGTTTAGACGTTCTCTGTGCTGCGTCAGGAGAACGGCGGCAGAAACGTCCCATTCCTGTCAGACTTTGTCAATGATGTAACTGTCAGAAAGCCGGCAGCGGTGCAACGGCGGCGTTCGCTCGCTCTGTCGCCGCAGATTCATCATCATCGGCATTCAAACGCATACTGCAATCAGAGCGAAATCGCCTCCACTCTGGGGGCGCCGCCGCAACCATCTTTATGCAGTTCCCAGACTTTTTCTCCCGCAGGTCGTCGCCTCGGGATCCTCCCCCTCCTCCTCCTCCTTCTCCTCCTCGCTTTCCGTCGTCTCCTTCCTCATCTTTGTCTCCCCCTCGCTCCGCAGCGTCCCCGCTCACAGCGGCGCTTAATCACAAATTCAGCGCTCACAACAAACAAAAACATCACTCGTTCATTATGGGCGTCCAAGGATTAGAGCCCGAGCTCTGTAATCTGTGCAATACTACAAATGAATGAACAAATAAATGTGTGTGCGCGCCTGTGTGTGTGGGTGTGTGTGTCTACGTGCCGGGAGCGTGTTTTTGTGACTTTCTGGTTTCAAAAGTCTTTTCCCTCGATGCCTCCCTGCCTCGGGCGTCTAACGTTTATATTTATATCGTTTTTTCTTTCGTCCACTCCGACCTCGAGCGTGTGGTGAGCATAAAGGCCTCCATGCATATCGGCTGTTTCCTTTCAAAATGCCTAAAAAAAAAAAACCCAAAACGCAGCATTTCTCCTCTGTGCTAAACAAAGGCAGCGGCAGAGGGGTTAGCGGTGTTTTTACCGGCACGGGGAGGAACACTAACGTCGTGTCGGTGTCTGAAACGGATGGCTCGTCTTTGTTTGACTCTTGTTTGACAACAACAAAAGACGATAATTGTTCCGTTTCTTCATTATTTATCCGGCGACATCATTAGCAGCTGCTGACAGACAGTTTAGCGACCTCGAGCGAACAAATCATTCCTTTTCAGAGACAAAATGTGTATAGGCCGCGAGCAGTTCTGTCATCTGAGCGCCTTGACTAATGGAGAACGGCTGATGGGTGTGTAAGTTAAACCTCAGAAATCAGTCATTTGTACAGGAAAATATTATAGTGGGCGGAGTCTGACGGATGGAGGGGCGGAGCTTTTGTAAGGAATGAAAAGAACCACAAGAGCAACTATTCCTCTTGATGAAGGAGCTGGAAGACATTATGAATATATTTATCCTGCTACAAACAGAACGCAGGCCGAGGGAGGTGAACTTTAGAAGCTGTCAGAGTATGTGTGTGTGTGTGTGTGTGTGTTACTCTCGCGTGCATACGCTGCAGTCGTCTCTTTACAAACGGGATAATAAATGGACCACTTATGAACACGGCTCCTCCATATCGCCTCTCTCTTCCCTCCTGTGTGTGTGTATGTGTGTGTGTGTGTGTGTGTGTGTGTGTGTGTGTGTGTGTGTGTGGCCTCAATAGTCAAGGCAACAAGCTGGCACAAGCTCTTCCTGCCGCAGCTGGAGAAGACTGACACAGGAAAGTTGTTCCAGGAGAAAGAGGAGGCCAGCGCCCTGAGACGAGCGGAGAACTCCGCGTCTAAGAAGGTTCCACCTGCTCCACCTTCTCCCCGAGTGAGAGACGGAGCGAGAGTGTTGGACCGAGTGCGTTGGGCTCCACGCACACCAAGGCGCTTTCAGAGCGGCGCTATGTTTAGACCAAAGCAACACCGAGGTCATCAGGGGCTTTGGGGTAAAGATAAAACACATATAAACACACACGGGCACACACACACACACACACACTGCTCAGTCAGATGTTCATAAACTGACTATGGAACTTAACACAGAAACAACTCTACTCTTTACTACCCGTAATTCCACAACTACCACCACTACTACTATTACTACTACTACTACTACTACTACTACCACTACTACTACTAATAATAATAATAATAATGATAATGATAATAATAATAATGATAATGATAATGATAATGATAATAATAATAATAAAAATAATATGATTAATAATGATTAATAATAATGATGATGATGATACTACAACTATCACCACTACTACTAACGACAACAACATCAACAAGAATGATGACAGTAATAATAATACTAATAATGATAATGTGAAGATGATGACGATAATAATAATAATGCTCATTATTCGCTTGTCAGTATCTACTTTACATTATAAGTTGTTTGTTGTTGCGGTTGTAATGTCTACAAATACACACTCGCACTCACACACTGCCTCTAGCCCTCATTTGGATCATTAGTTCCTTATTAGAAGGTCTGGGCACTAGATGGAGAGGGGGTTGGGTTGTGTTGTTGGCGTGGGGGGGCAGGGTTCCCTTTAATGAAGACAAATATTTAGACGCTCTCCAAAGGCTCCTGGAAAGCCGCCTGGCTCCACCCAGACCACCCCGGCCTGGGACCGCCCTGCTCTGGCCCGGGTCCAGCCCACCCTGGCCCGGGCCCTGTCCACAAACCTGGCCTCTTCCCGGCCCGCGCCCGTGCCCGTGCCCGTGCCCGAGCCCGAGCCAGGGTGGGCCGGGCACGATCTGCCCCGCTCCGTTTGGCCTCGTGAGCGGAGCGGCGGGGCAAGACAGCGGCGGGTTTGAGGTGGCTACACAGCGACTGCAGGGGGGCGAACAGTGCTGACTGCGGTGGCAGACGGGGCAGGAGGGGGGCGCTAAATGGTCCCATCACCCGCCTGACAAATGAGCGTCAGGCCACGCGCACACACTCGCACACACTGCGCTGCGCCGTAATCTGCTGAAATGAGCCGCTATCAATTAAAGTGTCTGGAGCCAAGCAAGAGAGAAAGAGAGAGAGAGTGAGAGGGCGAGAGAGGGAGAGAGAGAGGGGGAGAGAGAGAGCGGAAACGTCTTAATATGGCTTCTGGAATGGAGCCATAACAAGCCGACGTGGTAATTCTGCTAATTGTGGTCGTTCATCTAAACAGTGTAAATCTCAAAAACCACAAACACAGGGTTCAATATCACCACAAGGCTGCGCTCTTTCAATTCAGATTTCCATCACCGACCCGGTGTCTTTGTGTATGAAGTAAACTGACTGAAATAGATTCAGAATATTTCAAAATATTCATCAGTAGAGCAAGCAAAAATATTCTTGGCCACGTTTTGGAAAATATTTTAAGAAGCAGAGCAATATGAGGCGATGAACCCCGCCGACTCGCTGACGTGTGATTGACAAGTTAAATTTAGAATTGTCTCCTCTGTCCTTTGCTCAGATCCTATTTTCAAATTGTCTTTTCTCTGGTTGTGACTTTTGTGTTCCTCTCACCTTCGTGATTTATTTTTTATCTTTGATTTTTTCTGGGGGACTCAAGTCACATCCAGGATTTTAAAGATTTTCCTCACATCAAATTCAAGAAATAGAGTAACTATAAAGTAACTAAGACAAAGGTTTCAGGGAGAGAGCAGAAAGGAGGGATATGATGTGTGATATTATTCATATACAATCATATTTACCCTGATTATACAGATAATACAAATAATTACAAAGTAATCACAAAGTACAACACAAAGAACTGACACAATGCTTTCATACAGCGCCCCCTAGAGGGTCAGAAATTTGTGTTCACACGCGTGTGTGTGTGTGTGTGTGTGTGTGTGAGTGTGTGTTTCACCTTAAGCATACCTCAGATGGCCCTCTTGTTGAGAAGAGGTGAAGTTAGAGGAGCACGACTCTTTTGACCTTTGGTGAACCTAACACTCGCACGCACACACACACTGATAAGGCCCGAGAGTGAGAGAGGAGGACGAGAGTGCGACGCTGTTCGGTTGCTTATTCGTTTCCTCACGGGTGGAAACGAGCGACTGGAGGAGCCGCAGCCGGCGGCGTCCAGTCCATCGCTTTCCCTTGATTCCGCGGTCGATATTATTGCACGGCCTCAACGCAGCCTCTGACCCCATAACGCCCGGCTGTGTGCGAGTGTGTGTGTACATGTGTGTATGTGTGTGATTACGTACAAATGAAGAGCGAAGCCATGAAATTGCAATCCCCCCTCCGCCCCCCTTCCCACCCTTTGCCCCTCTTAAAGTTCCCCTCTCGTCATCTTACCGACTTTTTTTCTTGACGTGAGTGCTGATCCAGCTCTCCAGGATGAGGGCTTGAGAGACTTAGACGCCTTTTTGTCGTCTCTGCATTTCTCGGGAGGCGAATTGGCAGATTATTTGGTCAACCTCGATCGGTTCCACTACAGCTTAAA